>CM065708.1:36172783-36182783 GCA_017654935.2 Phymorhynchus buccinoides
TCTCTCTCTCATAAAAAGCTGAAAAGCAATAAACTAATCATTCATGTTCTCACACACTGATGTTTTAGCGGCAGTGGCGGTGACAGGGGCATCTCTCTCCCATGATTTACTGGCCTCTCTCTCTCTCTCTCTCTCATAAAAAGCTGAAAAGCAATAAATTAATCATTCATTTTCTCTCACTGATGTTTTAGCGGCAGTGGCGGTGACCGGGGCATCTCTCTCCCATGATTTACTGGCCTCTCTCTCTCTCTCTCTCTCATAAAAAGCTGAAAAGCAATAAATTAATCATTCATTTTCTCACTCACTGATGTTTTAGCGGCAGTGGCGGCGACCGGGGCATCTCTCTCCCATTTACTGCCCTCTCTCTCATAAAAAGCTGAAAAGCAATAAACTAATCTTTCATGTATTTTCTCACTCACTGATGTTTTAGCGGCAGTGGCGGCGACCGGGGCATCTCTCTCCCATTTACTGGCTACACGCAGAGTCTCCAGAACCTTCTCGTGGGACGATTTGTTATCATCCAGCAACGTCGCTTCGTAGAAATCCTGTACATCTGAAAAGGTTTTTTGGTGTTTTTTATTATAACAATACATGGTAGGCAGGTAGATAGGGACAGGCTTCAGCCTTCAAGCCTCGCGGCTTATAAAACGTTCCATCCATTTGAAATGTATTATATAATTATACATGTTTGCATATTACATGCGGTAAAAAAGTACGATTTCATATTAATCGTTGAAATCAAAAAATATTTGACTAATAATTTTGTTATAAATGCTATTTTGCTATTGTTTGTGATAAGTCAGTGAAAGTGGGGCAGTGGGTGGATGCCTCGTGCCTCCATACATGGAGCTGGATGACCCGCCCCCTCCACGAGTCTCTCCCTGTGGGGATACCGGGGTGTGTGTGTGTGTGTGTGTGTGTGTGTGTGTGTGTGTGTGTGTGTGTGTGTGTGTGTGTGTGTCTGTCTGTCGTAAAAATAGTTCCCCCACCTCCTAGAAATTCTGTGCTTGTAAGTTCCTCTAATCTGCCAGTGCCACTCACTTTGACTCTGCCTTTTCCCTTTACTTTGTATCATCTGATCTACTATCTTTCTGAATTATTCTCCTGCCTTTAAAAAAAAAAAACTTTCAAATAACTTTTCTCATATTAAAGCTCCTCCGAAACCATGTGTCGGCTGTACGCAGCGGGGAGACCAGTGAAAATGAAAACGGACACATACATGCCTTACCCATTATGGCCATATGGCCTGGGAATGCAGAAGAAGAAGTGAAGAAAGAAAGACCAGAGAAGAAAGGGAGAGGGAGAACATGAGAGAGAGGGGGGGGAGAGAGAGAGAGAGAGGGAGGGAGGGAGGAGGGGGGGAGGGAGGGAGGGAGAGGAGAGAGAGAGAGAGAGAGAGAGAGAGAGAGAGAGAGAGAGAGAGAGAGAGAGAGAGAGAGAGAGAGAGAGAGAGAGAGAGAGAGAGAGATTGGACTTCAGATTTCAGAAACTTTTAATTTACAAGGATGCACAGAATTCATGCACAGCCTTTTCGGCAAAACTCAGAGAGAGCAGAAAGAGAGAGATAGAGAGAGTATTAATAGTGGGATGCACTTTAATGTGCGTGCAAGATCTTGTGCATGCGTTCGCACACGGGACCTCAGTCTCATCCGAAGGACTTTTTCCCCAACTGATGTCAGGTACCCATTTACACCTGGGAGGAGTGAGGAAAGTAGGAGTAAAGTTGTCCCGGGGTTTGTCCATTCATAACATAATAGTTAATCATATACACAATTATACTTACCCATTAAAGCCTGAAATAGGCGGCTTTTAAAGATGCGGATCACTCTCTCGATGGCAGTCTTGAGGGCTTTGTCCTGGGGCTTGTTCAGCCGTGTGTGGTAGTCCTCCAACAGCTCCAAGGCCCGATGGGCATCTGTACACAGGAAAAACGCATGTGCTCACACATGTATACATGGGGCACAAACACAGTGAAACATACACGCACACACACATGTACACACACGTCACATGCAAGCACACACACACTGTACACACACACATACACACAAAGATTTAATAATTCAAAAATGTGTGTTTAAGTTACAGTACACACTCTCTCTCTCTCTCTCTCTCTCTCTCTCTCTCTCTCTCTCTCTCTCTCTCTCTCTCTCTCTCTCTCTCTCTCACACACACACACACACACACACACACACACACACACACACACACACACACACACACACACACACACACAAATGACACACACACACACATTCACTCTCGTCTTCCCCAAGATTTATTATTTTTCGTCGTAGCAAAGAATTCTAAGAATGATCTCCCCTGCTGTTTTGGATATTTGCATCGATTAAAATAAAAACACACACAACAACAAAAGATTAAAAAAGCAATACACACACACTGTTTTGAAATAGACCATGGCAACGTCAAACGCTTTCAAAACAGCTTTTCTAAACACGAGCATTCAAGCAGAAGGGCGTTCGTTCTTTGAATCAGAGCAGACTCAGTGTCCCAAATTTTGTCGTCTGCAACGACAAGTGGTTCAAGTGGTTTGGCGAACCATTTTTTTTTAACAGCCTCAAAAACCTTTGAGATTGTCAAATCTGTCAAACATTCTGCCTTAAAACAAAACTCGTAGATCTTTTGTGTGAACACGAGAATCCGCAGCTTAATTTTCAGAACAAAATTGGAGACAAACGCTTCAAAACTTACCTTGTTTTCTCACGGGCATCTTGGCCTAGATAAATTTCAAGGCGTGCTTGTCCCAACTCAGTGGCAACCACTTTTTGCCGATAAAATCGTCGATTTTTCAGAGTTTCTGGTGAATCCACAATTAAAGAGACACAGCAACAGGGTTTTCGTGCAACGAATGCATGAAACAATGGACACAAAGAAAGCAAAACTAGCTCGGGGTATCGATGAGTAACCTTATCGGGCACCGCGATCCTCTCAACCAGGAAATGCGCTTTGGAAAATGGCGACAATTTTCCACACAGTCACGTGACTAGGTGTTTTTTTACGTTGACACTTGTTTGAATCATAGATGGGACAAATTTAAGTAACACTGGTATGATGATAATATGCATAGTTGCCTTATTACTTTCGCCAAGGAGGTGATCTTTTGTCTTTACTTTCGCCAAGGAGGTGATCTTTTGTCTTTGCATTTATCTCTGACTGTCCCTCACATCAGAAAAGAATCCGTGTTGGGGGGGTGGGGGGAGACTAGAGGTAGTTCTAATATCCTATGTTTAGCAGGAAAATGCATTTTTCATGCGCCTCTCACCCCAACCCCAACCCCCACCCCCCTCACCCCCCCACACACACATTTCCACTGATCATGACCACCATTAGGCCTAAGCCACCCTTTAAAAATGAAGGATGAAAGAGAGAAGACCGTGAGAAGTTGAAGTTGGATCAGTGATCAAATGAAGAAGAAGAAAAAGAAGAGATTGATTGATTGATTGATTGATTGAATTTTATTTATAGAGGGTAATGGAGTAAGCAATAACATGCTTTTTTACATCCAGCCCTCTGGACAGAATACATTTATAAAAGTAGAAAATGGAAAACGAAAATAAACACATACAAAGTAATGTAAAGCATGCAAAAAACATCCCTATGTTGTAGCACATCAATAACAAAATCAAACCTATTATTATTAACTATACTCATTATTAAAATTCAAAATGTGTGACGTAAGCGCATACACACGGGAAAATAAAACCCAATCCTATTTTTCACACTCAAAGAAGTGCACAAACATATAAAAAAAAATACCTCAATCATACTTCATCATTAAAATGTACTTATTTGAAAACATAAACATAATGTCAAACATAATATTACTTTACCTACTCATCTTAACATGCACAATTTAAAATGTGAATACATGTACGTACCCATGGCAACATGAGACCTATTCCTATATTACATTATTCATTTGTAGAGAGAGAGAGAGAGAGAGAGGAGAGAGAGAGAGAGAGAGAGAGAGAGAGAGAGAGAGAGAGAGAGAGAGAGAGAGAGAGGAGAGAGAGAGAGAGAGAGAGAGAGAGAGAGACAGAGACAGAGACAGAGACAGAGGCGAAGTCGGGTACCCAGCATGACTCTTGATGCAGAGGCGGCCAAGGAAATTATTCTGTGTATAGATATCTTACCTACATGACCGAAGTCCCCAGTTTTCATACACAACAGAACCATCAAAAAGATGATGGCGGTTGTCTACTGCAAGAAGAAGAAGAAGAAGAAGAAGAGAGAGAGAGAGAGAGAGAGAGAGAGAGAGAGAGAGAGAGAGAGAGAGAGAGAGAGAGAGAGAGAGAGAGAGAGAGAGAGAGAGAGAGAGAGAGTGTGGGGGGGAGAGAGAGAGTGTGTGTGTGTGTGAGAGAGAGAGAGAGATAGTATGTGTGTGTGAGAGATAGAGAGAGAGAGAGAGAGAGTGTGTGTGTGTGTGTGTGTGTGTGTGTGTGTGTGTGTGTGTGTGTGTGGTGTGAGAGAGAGAGAGAGAGAGAGAGAGAGAGAGAGAGAGAGAGAGAGGACAGACAGACAGAGAGAGAGACAGAGAGACAGAGAGAGAGAGGGCATTGAATTTAGGCCTAATATTTCTTATTACAGGCCGCTAGCTACACAATTAAACTTCGCCTAAATTGTCCAATCTCTCTCTCTCTCTCTCTCTCTCTCTCTCTCTCTCTCTCTCTCTCTCTCTCTCTCTCTCTCTCTCTCTCTCTCTCTCTCTCTCTCTCTCTCTCAGTCTCTCTCTGGTAAGAGTCTTTTGATTGCAAAAGTATGGACATTTTCTAATTGTTTATTTTTAATAAGTCCCCGCACTTCTGCTCCGTACGTTAAAATTAACTGGCTCTATTTTAGTGTCAAACATCTTCCCAAATATACTGACATCAAATGAATTCAACTTCCTCAAACTACAAAGAGGTCACCCCTTTTCTACCCTTTTTGGCTAGTTCTGACCAGCCAAGCTTAGTTTTGTAGTGAAGCGGATAATATCTAAATATTTGTATCTATTTGTAACCGCCTAATCTCTTCATTTCCATACCACCACACTTAATTTGCAGCAGTTCTCTGGGTTAACAACTAGTTGCAATCTGTCCGCTTCTGTTTTTAATACGTTAATCTGATCTTGAAGTCCAATAACAGTGTCTGATAGTAAAATAACATCGTCTGCAAATAACATTAAAAACAGTTCCATATTTCCGGGAATGAACTGAATACCATGACGACCTTGTTTAATTAACACTACTGCAAGCTCATTAATGAAAAATGAAAAAAGTTCAGGACTTAATACACACCCTTGTTTGACACCTCTGGGGCACTAAAAATACTGTGAATACAAGGACTTATCACGCATGCAAGCTAGAACAGTATCATAAATTCCTCTCAAAGCTTTATACATCTTACACATTCATTTCGAAGACATTCCCACAATTTGTTTCTGTTAACAGAGTCAAATGCCTTGCGGAAATCAATAACAGCCACATACAATTTTGAGATTTTTGAAAGATATCGTTGAACCAGATTGCATAAGGTTAAAAAAAAAAGATAAGTAGTGCTATATACCCTTCTGAAGCCTGCCTGTTCTTCTATTATTTTTTGTTCTCTTTCAGCCCATTTGGTAGTACTAAGTCTTTTATATATAAAAACAAATGCTGGTGTAGATCTTGCCTAGTACACTGGATAAAGACACCACACGATAATTATCAGCTTTATTAACGTCTCCCTTTTTATGAAGAGGCATAATAATTGACTTCGACCACTGAGTTGGGAATTTACCAGAGTGGAACCCTTTCGCCGCCAATGTCGCGTTTTTTCACCACAATGGTTTAACCCCTTGACTGCCAGAGAAAATTAAAGAAAAAATAATTTGGCAAATCATGCCATAAAAAAGACAACTGATAGAGCCAATCTGGCAAAATGGTCTGGGGATATTACTCTCTTGACTATGTTAGATCAAAAGCCAGCATATCAGGGTAATTCCTCTTCATCTGATGACATCATCAGTGATGTCATCAGGTCAGTACGTAATACGTTGATGGCAGTCAAGGGGTTAACACCCATGTCACTAAAAAGCATCAAAATCAGGGCCTGTTATCCGAAGACGCTATTTTCGTAATTTGGGGAGGCAAGGATAGGCCTAATGCTATACATGTCACAGAGGAATTCCCAATATTGCAGATATTATTTTTGTCTCTACCCAGGTAAGTTTAATGGTATTTTTTTGCCCCCGCAAACATGGTTGGCGGCGAACGGCATGTTCACAAGGAAATCTATGACGAGGTCACTGTTATTCGCATTTGTTAACATTTCATTTACAATCCCATCAGGCCCTGCGCTTTTACCTGAAAGAGAGAGAGAGAGAGAGAGAGAGAGAGAGAGAGAGAGAGAGAGAGAGAGAGAGAGAGAGAGAGAGAGAGAGAGAGAGAATGAATGAATTTTGTTTATAGAGGGTAATAGAGTAAGCATAAGATGTTTATTTTACATCCAGCCCTCTGGACAAAATACATATATAAAAGTAGAAAATGGAAAACGAAAATCAGCACAGACAAAGAAATATAAAGCATGCAAAATACACCCCTATATTGTAACACATCAATAACAAAATCAAACCTATTATTATTGACTATATTGATTATTAACATTAAAAATTTGGGAAGTAAGCGCATACACACGGGAACATAAAACCCAATCTTACTTTTCACACTCATATTTAACATTCAGAAATTGAGAAGTGCACAAACATATGGAAAACAAAACAAAACAACCATACTTTATATACTCATCATTAAAATGTACTTATTTGAAAAGAAACCCATGCACATAGTAAAGTCAAACATAGTATTACTTTTCCTACTCATCTAAGCATACACCATAAGATGTAAATACGTGTACCCGGCCATGGCAACATGAAACCTATTCCCAACATCGTCATCATCACCGTCATCACCATCATCACCATCATCGTCATCACCGTCATCACCGTCATCACCACCACCATCACCAACATCATCATCACCACCGTCGATCATCAGTAGCAGTTTGAGTAATAATGGCATCCACAGTAATCCAGACTATACAGAGGATGAGAAAATACACACACACACACACACACACACACACACACACACACACACACACACACACACACACACACACACTTAAAATAGAAAAGTCTTATTATGTAGGCAAAGACATCAATATTTACTTCTGAATAATACGCAATAATGCGAGCTTTAGAATTTGTCTGTGCTCTACCATATTCCATTTATAACATCTTATTTTGTGTGGATTCAAAATCAGTTTGACAAACTCTGAAGCAAAATAACAGTAAAATTCGTAACGCTGTTGTCTTCGAAATTAAGCATTTAATTCATTGCATTATTACAAAAGGGTATTGATTTTTGCTGGGTGCCATCTCAGTGTGGGCTCTTTTGGAATGAGGTTGCTGATAGAGCTGCTAAAAGAGGGCCTTCAATAACACTAACACATAATTATTTAGATGATAAATTGGCATTGTCAACACATGGAATTACTCTTTGTTGGAAAAATCCATTTGTATCAATCCATCTCACTTTAGACCTAATATTTTGATGCATAGCAGATCCATAGTCAGTTTAGTGTAAAAGATACGTCTAAATTCATGGACAACTAAATACATAGAAAGTAATTGTCTCTGCACTCAGAGATTATCGATTCATCATTTACTATTAGAATGCCCAATGTTGCTATCTAAATACCGAATGTTCAATATGGACTTTTTTCATAAGTATAATAATACAAAGGACGCAGAAATTGACATTGCTTTAATTGCGAAATTAATGCTGTCCTCGCCCATTGGAAGCTTACTGTAAATGTTTTGCTTCGCGTGTTGTTGTAGGGGAAGACGGGGTAAAAAGCGCATGGGCGGGTAAGAAGCCCACCCAATTATCTCATGAAATAAAGAACATTTCAGTCAAATTTGCCCATGAGACGAATGCTAGACATTAACGCTCGTCTCATGGGCAAAATGAGACTGAAATTTGCTTCATTTCATGAGATAATTGGGGTGGGCTTCTTACCCGCCCATGCGCTTTTTACCCCGTCTTCCCCTAGTTGTTTTTTAAGCTTGCGTGTATTTTGTTTAATTGGTTCAAATGTTGTTTAAAATCACTATTCACGTGAAGAGACGTTAACTTAAAGATTATTTCATACACAGACTGACGAACAAAACACAGTCGAATAATTATGCACCACGATTTTCCATAACTGTAAAAATAAAAATCAGTTTTTTTGCTCACCTCTCACGTTACTGTTGACCCAGTATTATGTTGACCTAGGTGACCATTATGGGCAGGGCAAGGTTCACGTGTCAAAGGTCACCCTCTCTTGACCTTTGCATTTGCATTGGGTTAGGCAGTGTTATTGTAAGATTGTCAGAGCCAGAAGAGCGTGAAAGCAAAAGCACACACCAAGATTCGCGTTTCCTGCTTAGAGTCTACGCTAGGCTGAACTTGATGGTAGATGTGTGTGTGTGTGTGTGTGTGTGTGTGTGTGTGTGTGTGTGTGTGTGTGTGTGCGTGTGTGTGTGTGTGTGTGTGTGTGTGTGTGTGTGTCTGTCTGTCTGTCTGTCTGTCTCGTAATATTAAATATAAGAGATTTAGCATGGGAGTGTTTGTAAAATTCTTTTAATGCGCGCGTTAATTTTGTCGTTATCAATTTGTGAGGACATAATAAATTATTGATTGATTGATTGAAATAGACAGTAATTTAGCTTTGTACATTAATCTAATCAAATTGTTATTACCCATTTCATTGGAGACGGTCAGTCGTTTACTCACAACTCATATTCTGGGAGATAGTCACTCACGCTGCGTATTCCTTCACTGACTTGCAACGGTGCAACACACACACACACACACACACACAGACACACACACACACACATACGCACACACACACACTCACACACACAGGCACGCACGCAGAGAGAGAGAGAGAGAGAGAGAGAGAGAGAGAGAGAGAGAGAGAGAGAGAGAGAGAGAGAGAGAGAGAGAGAGAAAGACACAGAGAGAGGCGTCAATCGAAGTCCAGTTTAGTCGCAATGTTTGCGGCAGTTGGAAGGGTGTATGCAACGCATTTTTTAATTTTTTTTACTTATTGACAATTTGTGTTTTTTGTGCAAGTGAAGAGTTGAAAATCAAATCTGTATACAAACTTTCAGGATGTTTAAAAAAAATTTTTTATTGTTTAATATCAATAACTTTTGTTTTGTTTTCTAAAGGTGTTTTAAGGGCCTTGATTTTGTTGTTAAAATGAGCAAATACAGGTCTGGTTTACTTGGAAATATTTTCTACCCCCAAAAATCGATTTTCGAGATTGAAGATAGAAAATGTAGCGGTTTTTGTAGTCGGTAATATTATTTCGTTAATTTCAGTCTTGAGAATTTACTGTCAAAACTGCCTGCAAAATACAATGTTGAGTTTTAAAAGTGTACAAACCGTGATATTTTGAAAACAGAAATAAATCCATTAACAGACAGAAAATCCCGAAGGAAAAACAGCTAGAAATAATTATATTTTACGACAGTTATCATATCATACGGAAAGAATGAAAACTATCATGTTGTTGTTGTCGTACCCTGGCTAAAAGACTCCAGGGATCATCCCAACAGCCGACGCACTTGAACTTGAACACTATGGTACAAATGAACCAGCTAGGGATGAGAATATTCATCAAATAAGATGTGTCCTCTCGGCCGCAGAAGGGCTCATGTGTGACTAATCTTACAAGCTTTGAAATTAGTTAATCGCTTCATAAGTTTGTTTAGCAAAACTCAAATACTTCACTTGTGACAGAAATGCATTTAGTAAACACGTAGGCCTATTGTTGTTGTCGTTGTTGTCGGCTTACCCTGGCTAAGAGACTCCAGGGATCATCCCAACAGCCGAAGCACTTGAACACTATGGTACAAATGCACAAGCTAGGGATGAGAACATTACGTGTGTGACCGTTCTTGATT
>CM065708.1:36195283-36197783 GCA_017654935.2 Phymorhynchus buccinoides
GAAGAAGAAAAAAGAAGAAGAAGAAGAAGAAGAAGAAAGAAGAAGAAGAAGAAAGTGACTGATGGAGAGAAGAGGAGGAAGAAGAAGACAGTGACTGATGGAGAGAAGAAGAAGAAGAAGAAGAAGAAGAAGAAGAAGAAGAAGAAGAAGAAAGTGACTGATGGAGAGAAGAAGAAGAAGAAGAAGAAGAAGAAGAAGAAGAAGAAGACTGAAGAAGAAGGAGAAGAAAAAGAAGAAGAAGAAGAAGAAGAAGAAGAAGAAAGTGACTGATGGAGAGAAGAGGAAGAAGGAGTAGAAGAAGAAAAAAAGAAGAAGAAAAAGAAAAAGAAAAAGAAGAAGAAGAAGAAGAAGAAAGTGACTGATGGAGAGAAGAGATAGAAGCAGAAGAAGACAGTGACTGATGGAGAGAAGAAGAAGAAGAAGAAGAAGAAGAAGAAGAAGAAGAAGAAGAAGAAGAAGAAGAAAAGTGAGTGATGGAGAGAAGAAGAAGAAGAAGAAGGAGAAGGAGAAGAAGAAGAAAGTGACTGATGGAGAGAAGTAGAAGAAGAAGAAGAAGAAGAAGAAGAAGAAGAAGAAGAAGAAGAAAGTGACTGATGGAGAGAAGAAGAAGAAGAAGAAGAAGAAGAAGAAGAGAGGGGTTTACAAGAAGAAGAAGAAGAAGAAGAAGAAGAAAAAGAAAAAGAAAAAGAAGAAGAAGAAGAAGAGAGGGGTTTACAATTCTGGGGGGATAAAAAAAAACATGGTAGTTTTTTTTGTTTTTGTTTTTCTTGTTATCTTATTAGTGGAGCATAAATGAAGAATTGTTTAACTACAGACGATAAATCAGGATTTGTTATTTATTGATTCGCTCGTTAGTTAATTATTTGTTGTTGTTGTTAGTAGAAGGTTTTACGTCCTCATAGCAATTGCTCTTAGGGACAAGTAGTTCTGGTGCTGTAGTCTTCGATGTAGCGGGTGCACCTGGTATTGGGTTCATCAACGTAGTTAATTAGTTCTTTAGTTAATAAGTAGTTTGGTAATCATCGTAGAAGGGAATAAAACTGAAAGTTATTTTGGCGAGGGAGCTTAGAAATGTGTGGGGATGTAAGAGATTGGTATTTTGTTTGTTTGTTTTCATTTTTTCGTTAGATTTTTGGGGGTATTTGTTTAGCAGATAAATGAAAGAAAGGTTTGGTTAGCCACAACCGAGACATAGGAGTTAGTTTAGTTTTTTCTTTTAGTTTTTTTCAATTGCTTTCCATGTATGTAGTAGTCTTTTCATATTCTTGTCTCTTTCTGTTTTTCCATCTTTCTCCCGTTCGTTCTTCTTTAGTTTCACGTTTCTTGAGATATTGTGCATTACTTAATTCGTCAAAAACTACACCTTCGACAAGATAATTAACAAGAACAAAATAAACAGGAGGGCTTATGCTTGCCTTTGAGAGCAACCATGACAGGATTCTCCCCCTAAACAGCCATTTGAAAGATATTCAATAATACAATTTGGCCAAAATTTGCCGTTTTCGTCCCCACTTCCAGTTGACACTTCCGGTTCGAGTTTATGACGAAAGCATTGCAATGTTACTCTTTAGTAAATACTGAAAATATGAAAGTATTCCGTACAGCCATTTTCGATTTATTCAAGATTAAAGTTTTGCCCAAATGTGCACTTTTTTGCCATATTTTGGCCAATCGCTTTAAAATTGGAAGTGTAACATCGTGTCCTTCAATTTTCCTGCAAATTTCAACGAAATCGGACGAAAAATTAAAAAAACCCATAAATGGGAATAAGTGAAAGTGACACAACCAATTTACATAAATTTGAATAACTTCCAAACTATTTAGCATATCATCACCAAAATCCTAACCGACCTGGGCCAACATAAGGGCTTCCATACGCAGTACTTAGTTTTGTGACGTCACTTCCGGTTTTGGCTATTCCGTGAACCAAATGAATGCTGCAGGTGCACTTCCGGTGCGGTTTTATAACAGGAATGTTGAAAATCTGTTTTTAAATAAATGTTGAAAATATGAACGAATTCTGTTCAGCCGTTTTTGATATATTCAAGATTGAAATTTCGCTGATTTCGCGTTTTTTCGACCATATTTTGCCGAAAAGTCGGCGAAATCATTTAATATTTCACATTTCACATACCCATAAGGTCCTGCAACGTTTATGAAAATTGCAGCCAAATCGAACAAAAAAGGCAAAGAAGAAAAAAGAAGACTTTGTACAAATGCAATAGTATCCTCCCTAAAGGGGAAAATCCTAATTTCACCATTTACAGATTGGGTTGTAGAGGGGATGCGTTGTTTTGTTGTTGCTGCTTACTTTGCTGTTTGCTGTGTTCTTGTGTGTCTGTGTTGATAAAGGCGCATTCGCCGAAATATCCCTCCAGTTGTTTTGCTTTGTCTCTTGTGAATACAATAAGGTCACTTTACACTTGTTGTGTGCTTGTAACAAGAACCAAACGCAAGACTTCATGTATTTTATATTGTATTTATCATAGCATGCATGGGA
>CM065708.1:36202783-36205283 GCA_017654935.2 Phymorhynchus buccinoides
TGGGTTCATCAACGTTGGTCTGGGGACAAGTAGTTCTGGTGCTGTAGTCTTCGATGTAGCAGGTACACCTGGTATTAGGTTCATCAACGTTGGTCTGGGGACAAGTAGTTCTGGTGCTGTAGTCTTCGATGTAGCAGGTACACCTGGTATTGGGTTCATCAACGTAGTTAATTAGTTCTTTAGTTAATAAGTAGTTTGGTAATCATCGTAGAAGGGAATAAAACTGAAAGTTATTTTGGCGAGGGAGCTTAGAAATGTGTGGGGATGTAAGAGATTGGTATTTTGTTTGTTTGTTTTCATTTTTTCGTTAGATTTTTGGGGGTATTTGTTTAGCAGATAAATGAAAGAAAGGTTTGGTTAGCCACAACCGAGACATAGGAGTTAGTTTAGTTTTTTCTTTTAGTTTTTTTCAATTGCTTTCCATGTATGTAGTAGTCTTTTCATATTCTTGTCTCTTTCTGTTTTTCCATCTTTCTCCCGTTCGTTCTTCTTTAGTTTCACGTTTCTTGAGATATTGTGCATTACTTAATTCGTCAAAAACTACACCTTCGACAAGATAATTAACAAGAACAAAATAAACAGGAGGGCTTATGTTTGCCTTTGAGAGCAACCATGACAGGATTCTCCCCCTAAACAGCCATTTGAAAGATATTCAATAATACAATTTGGCCAAAATTTGCCGTTTTCGTCCCCACTTCCAGTTGACACTTCCGGTTCGAGTTTATGACGAAAGCATTGCAATGTTACTCTTTAGTAAATACGGAAAATAAGAAAGTATTCCGTACAGCCATTTTCGATTTATTCAAGATTAAAGTTTTGCCCAAATGTGCACTTTTTTGCCATATTTTGGCCAATCGCTTTAAAATTGGAAATGTAACACAGGCATCGTGTTCGTGTCTTTCAAGCTTCCTGCAAATTTCAACGAAATCGAACGAAAAATTAAAAAAATCCATAAATGGGAATAAGTGAAAGTGACACAACCAAATTTACATAAATTTGAATAACTTTCAAACTATTTAACATATCATCACCAAACTCCTAACCGACCTGGGCCAACATAAGGGCATCCATACGCAGTAAGTTAGTTTTGTGACGTCATTTCCGGTTTTGGCTATTCCGTGAACCAAATGAATGCTGCAGGTTCCTATCTGGAGCACTTCCGGTTCGGTTTTATAACCGGAATGTTGAAAATCTGTTTTTAAATAAATGTTGAAAATATGAACGAAATCCGTTCAGCCGTTTTCGAAATATTCAAGATTGAAATTTCGCCGATTTCGCGGTTTTTCGACCATATTTTGCCGAAAATTCGGCGAAATCATTTAATATTTCAAATTTCACATACCCATAAGGTCCTGCAACTTTTCTGAAAATTTCAGCCAAATCGGACAAAAAAGGGGAAGAAAAAAAAAGAAGAAGAATTTGTACAAATGCAATAGTATCCTCCCTAAAGGGGAAAATCCTAATTTCACCATTTACAGATTGGGTTGTAGAGGGGATGCGTTGTTTGTTGTTGCTGCTTACTTTGCTGTTTGCTGTTTTCTTGTGTGTCTGTGTTGATAAAGGCGCATTCGCCGAAATATCCCTCCAGTTGTTTTGCTTTGTCTCTTGTGAATACAATAAGGTCACTTTACACTTGTTGTGTGCTTGTAACAAGAACCAAACGCAAGACTTCATGTATTTTATATTTTATTTATCATAGCATGCATGGGAGTAATCACTAAACGGTGCTTATGTAGTAAAATCTTGGTGCTTGAACTATGTATATTCATTTGCATAACTATGTACACATTTGCATAAATTAGGACTGATAGGAAGTTGTTATGTATATTCTTTTTAAATCCAATAATGCACATTTTGAAAAAGAAAACAGCAATATTGGGTATATGCACAAATGATTGTAAATATAATATTTTCGTATCTTTTTCTTTATTTTAAATAAAAACAACAATTTAAATAAATGCTTTGTTAGTGCATTCCTTTTCTTTGTTACTCCCCCCCCCCCCCACCCCCTGTTTAGTCTCCCCCTTCCCATCACGACACCGTGGTTGTCTGCCTCTCTCAAACTGAACATCGATTAACAATGAACACACTCTGACATAATTGAAAATGTTAAAGAGTCTGATGACTTATGAACATTAACCCTTTTGCCGCCATCTATTTTTTTTAAACCAAAAATTTGGTGTCCATTAAGCTTACCTGGGTAGAGACAAAAATGTATCTGCAATATTGGGGATTCCTCATGTGACTGTGCATGAAGTAAGGGCTGTCCTTACCTCCCAAAGTAAGAGAATAGGGTCTTTGGATAACAGGACCCTGACTTGGTGCCTTTTAGTGACATGGGTGTTTACACCATTGTGGTGCATAAATGCGACATTGGCGGGGAAAGGGTTAAGGACTCCCCCATGTCGCCTGCCACATTCCCTCTTTATGCTTGGAAGATTTCGTAAAGACCCCACACCTCACGTGTCACACATTCCCTCTTATATACTGGGAAAAAAGA
>CM065708.1:36209830-36227330 GCA_017654935.2 Phymorhynchus buccinoides
GGTGATACATAATGACTTATGGAAGGAATGTCAAAAAAAGATGAGGAACTTTATAGGCTGCAAGTGACCAGACTGAGAGCGGTGACATAATTTGAGCTTCTTAAACCCTTTTTCCGGTGCGCCCTAATATTTATAGGTGTAGTAGTTGGGGAACAGTGAGGGAAGATTGAGAGCGTGGGGGAGGTTGGGGGGGAGGGGGGGGGGAGGGGGGGGGGGGAGGTGGTGGGTGTTGGTGGGTGTGGGGGAATGGGGGCGCGGTGGCGGGGGGGGGGGGGGGGGGGGGGGGGGCACGCTGTGCTGTTGCGTGGCTTGTGGTGCCTGTCTGAGTGCATCGGTTGTGTGTGAGGGTGTTTGTGTAGGGGGTGGGGATGTGGTCCAGTACGGGCGCTCGGTTGCTTGGCTGACCGAGGGGTGACGAGGGGGCGGAGATGGGGGGGGGTGATTTGGGGGGGTGTGTGTGAGTGGGGGGGGGGGTGTGGTGGGGGGGTGTTAGAGAGGGGCTGGGAAGCGTGGGTGGCTGTGGGTGTCCGCGTGGCTGTTTGGGGGGGGATGTTGATGATGAATTGATTGTAAACGCGGGGATCAGCGGATAAACCGCTATTATGTCTATTTTATTATATTTTTTCGTGGAACCATCAGCTGAGGGGCGTAAGGAGCAGTCGGCAGATACTTGAGTATGGCGCTCGCGGAATGTGTGGCAGGGCATACCAGCAACACAACCTACTGACTTTAGCAACACAGGGGGAGAGCGACCGGTAGACTCATTAGACTTTGCTATTATTAAATACCAGATGATTAGTGATCCGCATCTCCCTTACAGACTCCCTCCCAATCAACCTGATTCTCTGAGACATTGCCCTGCTTTGTTAAGTATAAATGCCTCCATTTGACCTCAGTGGCGTATGTTTTTAAGGTCTGTAGGGGGGGTCTTATAAGGGAGTCCTTTAAGGGGTCGTAAAGGGGGGGAGGAGGGGGGTCTTAGGGGCTCCCTGTATCCACATGCATTTTCGTAGGTGTAAGAGACCGAACGACACAACAGATCTGTGCCGCCACGCAGGGGGCGTGTCTCCTCGGTTGGGCCAGCCGGGCCGCCTCATAGTCAGCGTCCATGGCTGCGGGCGCAGGAGTCTGAGGGGACACCGGGGGCGGGGAAGGGGGATGGATGGCGGATTGGCCACGCCCGGCGCGAAGATGGGACAGCACAAAAAAGAGAAAAAAAGGAGTGCACGGCAGCGTTTGGGAGGGCTGTAGTCTTCAATATTGATGTGCGCCGGGGATAAGACCTGGACCTTCAGTCGCCGAGGTGAAAGGGCAAGAAGGAGATCTAGAGCAGCATGGCAGCGTCGTAGGCCATTAGGGACCCATTCCTATCCCTTTTTTTTTATGTGATCGTTTGGGAGAATCCTACTCCATTGGACGACAGAGACGGTTGAGAGAGGGAGAGAGAGGGGGGGAGAGGGGAGGGGGAGACGAAGGGAGAGAGAGGAGGGAGGGGGTTGTAGGAAGAGAGGAGGACCGAGAGAGGAGAGAGAAGGAGGAGAGGAAAGAAGGTTGGGGGGGGGAGAGAGAGAGAGAGAGAGAAGGAGAGAGAGGAGAGAGGAGGAGCACTAAAAAATGTAAGTGATGGGGGCACCCCCCTGCTTTCTCGTGATTGTATTTTTTTTCCGTTTTTTGCCGTGCTTACCATCTAAGGTGTATTTTTAACGTTTTGCTAATTCCTTTTGGAACTACCCCTCCCCCTAAACTAACGCCTACCCCACATGTCTGCGTACCCGCGTGCTTACAGAGTACTCTGGAGAGGAAGAGAGAGAGAGGAGCGAAGGAGAGAATGAGGGGAGAGGGAAGGAGAGAAAAGAAGGAGAGAGAGTTGGGGGGAGAGAGGAGAGAGGGAGGGGAGAGAGGGAGAGAGACACACACTGACACTCAAACTTTATTACGTAGATTGTAGCGATGCCTTTGCTGAAACTGGGAGGGAGGAAGAGAGAGAGAGGAGAAGGGAGAGAGAGAGAGAGAGAGAGAGAGAGTGAGAGGAGGAGGGAGGACCGGAACTTGAGGACAGGATAAGTGGTGTCGGAAGTTCGTACAAGTCGGAAGAGAGAGAGGGAGAGAGAGAGGAGAGAGAGAGAAGGAGAGAGAGGAGAGAGAGGAGAGAGACGAGGAAGAGAGGGGAGGGGAGAGAGAGAGACGAGGAGAGAGAGAGAGAGAGAGGGAGGCAAGAGAGGAGGGGGAGAGGGGAGGGGGGGAGATCTACAGCGATTGATGTAGAGCTTAGAACGCGGAGCTCGGAAGACGCTCCAAAGAGAGTTCGTTTCGTCCTGACGTAAATGGAGGGGGTGGCGAGTGGAAGAGGATGACTAGGGGAAGCGCACCCCGCAAATGCAAACAAAGTGACAACCACAAACAGTGACCCCCATGACCACCAGATGCACACCCCACGTGCACCACACACCACAGTGCACCACACACACAGTGCACACCCTCACCCCCCCCAGGACCGCACACATACCATTGACCCATACACAACGCCACACTTTGACCCTGATCAGCGTCAGGGAAAACACCGTGTCCCCAACCCTCTCTCTCTCTCGCTCTCTCTCTCTGACTCGTTCCTCTTTTTTTCTCTCTCCCTCTCCTTTAATAGGCTAATGCGTTTGCTTATTTACTCTCTCTCTCTCTCTCTCTCTCTCTCTATTTCTTGACTCCTCTCTCTCTCTCTCTCTCTCTCTCTCTCTCTCTGTGGGTGGGTATGACTTGGGGGTGTAAGTCAATTCAGTCAAATGACTTTTTGATTAGGATGTGAGCGTTTTTGAATGTATGTTTGGCGCTGTGGCAATCTTCTGTGTATGTGTTGCGGAAGTGGGGGGGGGGGGAGGGTAGAGGGTGAGGGGAGGGATCGGGGAGTCCGTGGTCGCTGTTTTAAGGAGTAGTGTTTTACAATGTTTTCTTTAGTATATATTGCTTGAGCAGATTGTGCACGTTACTTTATTACTTTATTAATCTCTGTATTGTTAAAATTCGGGACTTTTCATGTGTTGCATCTCCACATGACCTCCAGTCGTGTCCCACCTCTTTATTCTATCTAATGTACCATATGTGTATGTTCAAACGGAGGACTTAGCGACTTTCTTCATGCATCGATTTGCTTTCTGCCTATTCTGATTTACTGATTTCTTTTCTTTTTTTCTCATTTGTATCGCCCTACCATCTTTTCCGTTTGCCATGGGCAGATGGCCTGTTAATCTGTTCATGTTCTCTCTCTCCCTCTCCGCCTGTTTCCTTGATCGGCGCATGCATTCGAATCCAAAATATGTATTTTTCCCACAAATCAAATAGGAGTACTTCCGGAAGTTATAAAACTGGTGCACTGCGTACATTTTCATAACCACTTATTAATCCGCACAGTTTCCTGATCATGCATATCAGAAATGATAGTCCAGATTTTTTTCACCATTTCACCATATTTTTCCCACATCTACCATAATTTTATCCATTTGGTCAGATATTTGGTACAAATATGAATGAATCTTGGGTCACAGGTATGCTCGATATCTCGCTCTTCCTCATCTCTCATCGCTCTCTCTCGCTCTCTTCTCTCTCTCTCTCTTCACCACCGACACCACAACAAGACCTAGTGTAGACAGATAATTTCCTTCCTTTGACCATCTACAGCAGTATCAAACCATAACTGGGGGAAAGTGAACATTCTTTCCTCAGTGGCTGTAGAAAGCTAAACAAAAAAAAGCAGTCATCGCTCCCAAGGTAACAATTCTGACGGTTTTTTATTGTTTGTTTATGGTGGGGGTTTTTGTGCTTTTTAACCCTTTCTTTGCTTGTCATTCCTTAATTATTAAGGTAGTTTAATTATCCAACGCTTGCCTCTGTGTGTGTGTGTGTGTGTGTTTGTGTGTGTGTGTGTGTGTGTGTGTGTGTGGTGTGTGTGTGTGTGTGCGTGTGGCGTGTGCGTGCGTGCGCCCATGCGCCATCCAATACATACTGTGTGTTTAATGACGTTAAATGCGTTTAAGATAGACATAAAATGCACAGCTTAAGTGGTGCGTTAGTGTTTGTGCATATGTAAGCATATCGGACTGTCTCGCACATGCCGTATTATTCTTATGCGCTTTGAGCCTTCATGTGTACCTGTGCTGCTCCAACGTGATAAGATTTAGCGCGCAACGCCCTTGACATGGCCTAGGTTTGTTAACAAGGGCATAATTTAAATCTTTAACATGTTTTGCTCTTTGGGCCCAGACAACGCTTCAGACACACTGCCACAGAAACATGCATGCATGCACACAACCCACGGCCCGACGACCGTTACTATGTTCATTTTGCGGCACAACGGACTTGCATGCACACCACCGTCCCATCCCACACACAGTTACTATGTAGGTTTAGCGCACAACTGACTTGCATGACGAGCCACACCCCCGTTAACTATTTCTCGTTTAGAGCCAAACGGCTTGCATCCACCCACCCCAACCCCACACAAGTTACTATGTTCAGTTTAGCGCACAAACTGACTTGCATCACCACCACCCACATTCCCCACACAGTTAACTATGTTCGTTAGCGCACAAACGACTTGCTGCAAACACACCCACACCACACACAAGTTAACTTGTTCGTTTAGCGCACAACTGACCTTTGCTGCCCCCACCCACCCACACACAAGTTAACATATGTTCAGCTTAGCGCACACTGACTTGCATGCTCCACCATCCCACGTTAACTATGTTCAGTTTGCGCACAAACTGACTGCAGCACACCATCACCACACCCCCACACAAGTTAAGATGTTCAGCTAGTGTACAAACTGACTACAATGCACCACCCCACCACCCACACTCAAGTTAACTATGTTCAGTTTAGTGTGTACAAACTGACTTGCATGCAATCCCACAAACCCACCACCCACACACAAGTTTAACTATGTTTCAGTTTTAGTGTACAACAGGACTTGCATGCACACACACCCCACACCCCCACACAAGTTAACTATGTTCAGTTTAGCGCACAACTGACTTGCCTGCACACACACCCCACACACTTTAACTATGTTCTCTTAGGTCCGCACAACGAACTTGTATGCACACCACCCACACCTTAAACTATGTTCATCAGTAGCGCACAACACCTATTCCAATTATGCAAACCCAATGTTGATCATAGATCAGGCCCTACTAAAACTAAAGTAAAACAGCATTCAGAGGAAACAACTCTTTCCCATGATCTTTTTTCTTATCCGGCGTATAACTGGTCGCCTCCTTTATATAATTCATAAACGAGAAAGGCACAGCCTTTCAAGGCTCCCTCCTTCGAATTACAAAGGGAATACACAAACAAACGGGAAGTGTCCTATGCTGGTAAACGAACCATGCCGTTCGCACTAGGGTCATGGACCTACCAACTACACTATCTGCTCTTACTGAACGCCACTTTACGTTATATAGGTAAGAGCAGTGCCTTCACCTTTCTCAGTTCACTGTGCTTTCTACAGGGATGCCTATAACCAATCTTTTTAGCATTCACAATGCCACTGGGACCCTCTATCCCTCCTCTATGACCCTCTATAATTAAGTGGAGATCCAGGGACCCCTTGTTTTTGCTGCGATGGGAGCACGCACCACACCACACGCTGTCAAAACGCTACCTGTTGAGCAGGGGGTGGGGCAGGCCTTTGTCACCAACAGAGAGAGAGAGAAGGGAGAGAGAGAGAGATAGGAGAGAGAGAGAGGAGAGAGAGAGAGAGAGAACAGAGAGAGAGAGAGGAGGCAAGAGAGAGAGAGAAAAGATAGATAGAGAGAGAGAGAGACAGAGAAAGAGAGAGAGGAGACAGAGAGAGAAAGAGATAGAGGAGCAGAGAGAGAGAGGAGAGAGAGAGAGAGAGGAGAGAGAGAGAGAGAGAGAGAGAGAGAGAGAGAAGCAACATGTCACACACACACTCATCACACAGAGCACTACCTGCTGCGGCAGGGTGGGTTGGGGGGGGCATGTCCTTTGCTGTAAGGCCGCCAGCTTCGCACCAGGGGGGACGAGGAAGAATCAGCACCATGGGGGCCGGGGGGAAGTCGACCTCCGATTGACGTTATTGCACCGTCACCCTCGCTCCTCGCGTCTCGCTCACGGCTCCACGAACACGATCTAAAAAGCCCCCATGTGCACAGGTGACGCCCCATCTGGCTGCAGCTCTAGGGCCGGGGAGGGGAGGAAACTCTTCGTCCGCGGAGATGGTCTTGTGGGAGATCGGTGCTGGACATTTAAACACCCAACACACACACACGAACACACAAAGTCACATATTCAACATTTCCTTTCAACCGCGTGGGTTTGTGTGTTGTGTGGGGTGTGGTGAGAGAGAGAGAGAGAGAGAGAGAGAGAGAGGAGAGAGAAGAGAGGAGAGTAGAGAGAGAATAGAGAGAGAGAGAGAGAGAGAATTTTTTTTAAGATTTAAAACGCCTTCCTGGGCCAAGGGCCATTTGAGGCTTGACATTTTAAGATGATAGTATTTCACCACCCCTAAATTTCAACTCAAAAATGTCCATTAAATTTACCTGACAAGAGGTAGAAGAACAATCTTATCCGCTTATGTGGATTCTCTGTGATATAAAATTATGTCTAATATCCTGACTTCCCAGACTAGACCCGGGTCTTTGGATAACGACCCCAATTTGATGCCTTTTAGTCACATAGGTGTTAATCATTTGTGTGCTAAAAATGCGACTTTGGGCGGAGAAAGTTACATTAACAGCAGCAAAAACAAGGGTTGAACCGGGTGCATAGCCACGTTCCCTCGCGGTCAAGGTTGCGTATGAACGTACGCTGAACGTCATCAGAGGTCGACTTCCCCCGGCCCATGTTCTGATCTTCCTCGTCCCCGTCTGGTGCTCAGTGGGCCTCTCTCTGCTCTCTCTCTCTCTAAAAAGCTGAAAGCAAATAACTAATCCTTCATTTTCTCACACACTGATGTTTTGCGGCAGTGGCGGTGACAGGGGCATCTCTCTCCCTGATTTCTGGACTCCTCTCTCTCCTCTCGCTCATAAAAAGCTGAAAAGCAGATAAATTTAATCATTCATTTTCTCACTCACTGATGTTTTAGCGGCAGTGGCGGTGACCTGGGGCGTCTCTTCTCTCCATTTACTGCCCTCTCTCTCATAAAAAGCTGAAGCAATAAACTATCTTTTCATGTATTTTCTCACTCACTGATGTTTTAGCGGCAGTGGCGGCGACGCGGGCTAATCTCTCCTCCCATTGTCTGGCTACACGCAGAGGCTCCAAACCTTCTCGTGGGAACGATTTGTTTATCATCCGCAACGGTCCTTCGTGAATCCTGTACATCTGAAACGGTTTTTTGGTGTTTTTTATTATAACAATAACATGGTAGGTAGGTAGATAGTGCAAGGCTTGCACCTTCAATGCCTACGCGCTTATAAAACGTTCCTCCATTTGAAATGTATTATGATAATTATACCTGTTTGCATCTTACATGCAGTAAAAGTACGATTTCATATTAATCGTTGAATCAAAAAAGTTTGACTAATATTTTGTTATAAATGCTATTTTGCTATGTTTGTTGATAAGTCCTGAAGTGGGCAGTGGGTGATGCCTCGTGCTCCAGCATGAGCTTGATGACCTGCCCCCTCCACGAGTCCTCTCCCTGTGGGGATCCGGGGGGTGTGTGTGTGTGTGTGTGTTGTGTGTGTGTGTGTGGTGTGTGTGGTGTGTTTGTGTGTCTTTCTGTCGTAAAAATAGTTCCCCGCCACAGTCCTAGAATTCTGTGCCTTGTCATTTCCTCTAATCTGCCATGCCACTCACTTTGCTCTGCCTTTTCCCTTTACTTTTGTATCGATCTGATCCTATCTTTCTGATTATTCTCCTGCCTTTAAAAAAAAAAAACTTTCAATACTTTTCTCCATCTTAAAGCTCCTCCGAAACCATGTGTCGCTGGACGCGCGTGGAGACCGAGTGAGAATGACACGGACACATACAGCTTAACCGCATTATTGCCTTAATGGCCTGGGAATGCATAAGAGAGAGTGAGAAAGAAGACCAGAGAAGAAGGTAGAGAGGAGAACATGATGAGAGGGCAGGGGAGAGAAGAGAGAGCAGGGAGGGGGGGGTGGAGGGAGGAGAGGGAGGGAGGGAGGGAGAGAGATAGAAGAGAGAGAGGATATAGAGAGAGAGGAGAGAGACGAGAGAGAGATAGAGAGAGAGAGATAGAGAGAGAGAGAAGAGATTGGACTTCAGATTTAGAAACTTATTTTAATTTACAGGATGCACAAGGAATTACATGCACAGCCTTTTCGCAAAACTCAGAGAGAGCAGAAAGAGAGAGATTAGAGAGAGTTTATAGTGGTATGCACTTTAATGTGCGTGCAGATCTTGTGCTCGTTCGCCCCGGGACTCAGTCTCATCCGAGGACTTTTTCCCACAAAAACTGTGTAGGTACGCCATTTACACCTGGGAGGAGTGAGGAGTAGGAGTAAGTTGTCCCGGGGGTTTTCCTGGTTCATATACATAATTTACGTCATATCCACAATTATACTTACCCATATAAAGCCTGAAATAGGCGGCATTTTTACAGATGACGGATCACTCTGCTCTGTGCAGTCTTGAGGCTTTGTCCTGGGGGCTTGTTCAGCCGTGTGTGGTCGTCTACCAACAGCTCAGCCGATGGGCATCTGTCACAGAAAACGGCATGTCGCACACATGTAACATGGGGCACCAACACAGTGAAACATACCACGCACAAGGCAACACATGTACACACACGTCCCATGCGCACACACACCTGTACACGACACACATACACCAAAGATTTAATTTCAAAAATGTGTGTTTTAAGTTACAGTACACACTCCCTCTCTCTCTCTCTCTCTCTCTCTCTCGCATAATCTTCTCTCTCTCTCTCTCACACACACCACCCTACACACCACACACACCCACCACACACAAACCACACCACAATGACACACACACACACATTCACGCTCGTCTTTCCCCAAGATTTATTATTTTTCGCGTGCAAAGATCTACGAATGATCTCCCCTGCTGTTTTGGATATTTGCATCGATAAATAAAAACACCACAACAACAAAAACAGATTAAAAAGCAATACACACACACTGTTGCAATAGACCATGCCAAGCGTCAAACGCTTTCAAAACAGCTTTTTCTAAACACGAGCATTCAAGCAGAGGGCGTTCGTTTCTTTGCTCAGAGCAGACTCAGTGTCCCAAATTTTGTCCGTCTGCAACGACAGTGGTTTCAAGTGGTTTGCGAACCATTTTTTTTTAACACCTCAAAACTTTAAGATGTCAATCTTCAAACATTCTGCCTTAAACAAACTCGTAGCTCCTTTTGTGTGAACACGAAGATCCGCAGCTTAATTTTCAGAACAAATTAGGAGACACACGCTTCAAACTTTACCTGTTTTCTCTACGGGCATCTGGCCTAATAAATTTCAAGCGTCTTTGTCCCAAACTCAAAGTGGCACCACTATTTTGCCGAATAAAATCGTCGATTTTTCAGAGGTTTCTGGTGATCCCAATTAAGATACCGCAACAGGGTTTTCGTGCACTAATGCTGAAACATGGACACAAAAGAAACACCACTTCTCTGGGTATCGATGAGTATCCCTTATCGGGCACCGCGATCCTCATCAACCACTGAATGCGCTTTGGAAAATGGCGAAATTTTCCACACGAGTCACATGACTAGGTGTTTTTTTTTTCGTTGGTGACACTTTTTGCTCATAGATGGGACAATTTAAGTAACACTGTATGATGATAATTGCTAGTTGCCTTATACTTTCGCCTGGGAGGTGATCTTTTGTCTTTCTTTCGCCAAGGAGGTGATCTTTTGTCTTTGCATTTATCTCTGACTGTCCCTCACCTCATAACAGAATCCGTTTGGGGGGGTGGATTGGAGCCTAGAGGTAGTTCTAATATCCTATGTTTGCAGGAAAATGCATTTTTTCATGCGCCTCTCACCCAAACCCTACAACCCAACCCCCCAACGCCCCTACCCCTCCCCCCCCCCCCCCCACACACACACATTTCCCTGATCATGGACCACCATTAGGCCTAAGCCACACCCTTTAAAAAATGTAGGATAGAAAGAGAGAAGTACCGTGGAAGTGAAGTTGGATCAGTGATCAATATGAAGAAGAATAAAAAGAGCGTATTGATTGATTGATTGATTGATTGAATTTTATTTATAGAGGGTAATGGAGTAATCATAACATGCTTTTTTTCCATCCGCCCTCTGGCAGAATACATTTATAAGTAGATAAGGGAAAACGAAATTGCACATGCAAATAATGTAAAGCTGGCAAAACCTCCCTAGTTTTAGCACATAATAAACAAATCAACAACCCTATTATTATTAACATACTACATTATTAAATTCAAAATGTGTGACGTTACGCCTACACCACGGGAAAATACAACCCATCCTACTTTTCCACACTCAAAGAAGTGCACAAACATATTAAAAAAAAAAAACCTCATCATACTTCATCATTAAATGTCTTATTTGAAAGAAACCCTGCACATAATAAGTAAACATAATATTAATTTTACCTACTCATCTTAAATGCACAATTTCAAAATGTGAATAACATGTTAGTACCCTATGGCACATGAGACCTATTCCTATATTACTTATTCATTGTAGAGAGAGAGAGAGAGAGAGAGAGAGAGAGAGGAGAGAGAGAAGAGAGAGAGAGAAGAGAGAGAGAAGAGAGAGGAGAGAGAGGCGAGAGAGAGAGAGAGAGAGACAGAGACAGAGCCAGTCGGGGTACCCTCATACTCTTGATGGGCGAGCGGCCATGAATAATTCTGTTATAGATATCTTACCTACATGCCCGCGAGTCCCCGTTTTCATACCAACTAACCATCAAAATATGATGGCGTGTTGTCTACTGCAAGAAGAAGAAGAAGAATATAAGAAAGGAGAGAGAGAGAGAGAGGAGAGATAGAGAGAGAGAGATAGAGATAGAGAGAGAGATAGTGGTGTGTGGGGTAGAGAGAGAGTGTGTGTGTGTGTGAAGAGGAGAGGGATAGTATGTGTGTTGTGAGAGGAGAGAGATAGAGAGAGAGGAGAGAATGTCTAGTGTGTGTGTTGTGTTGTGTGTGTGAGAGAGAGAGAGACAGACAGACAGATAAGAGACAGAGAGACAGAGGAGAGGAGGGCATTGAATTTATGCTAATATTTCCTTATTATCAGCCGCTAGCTACCAATTAACCTTCGCTAATTGTCCAATCTCTCTCCTCTCTTCTCTCCTGCTCTCCTTCTCTCTTCTCTTCTCTCTTCTCTCTCTCCTCTCCTCTCATCTCTCTCTCGCTCTCTCTCTCTCTCTCTCTTCAGTCTCTCTCTGTAGAGTCTTTTGATTGGCAAAAGTATGGACATGGTCCTATTGTGTTTTTTATAGTCCCCTGCACTTTCTGCTCGTAGTTAAAATTAACTGGGCTCTCTCTATTTTAGTGTCAAACGTCGTCCCAAATTACTGACATCAAATGAATTCACCACTTTCCTCAAACTAACAAAAGAGGTCACCCCTTGTCTACCCTTTTTGGCTAGTTCTGACCCAGCCAAGCTTAGTTTTGTAGTGAGCGGATAATATCTAAATATTTGTATCTATCTATTTGTAACCGCCTATCTCTTCATTTTCACCTACCACACCCACTTAATTTGGCAGCAGTTTCTCTGGGTTAACAATGAGGTTCAATCTGTCCGCTGCTGTTTTTATAACGTTAAATCTGATCTGAAGTCAATAACAGTGTTCCTGATAGTAAAATAACATCGTCTGCTAAATACATTAAAACCGTTCATATTTCCGGGAATGAACTGAATTACCTGACGGACCTTTTTAATTATTAACACTAAGACTGCAAGCTCAATTAATGAAAATGACAAAAAGTTCAGGACTAATACACACCCTTGTTTTGACCACGCGTCTGTGGCACTAAAAATAACTGGTGAATACATAATACTTATCACGCATGCAAGCTAGACGTTCTAAATTCCCCTCTCACAAAGCTTTATACCATCTTACCATTCATTTCGAGCCATTCCCTACCATTTGTTTTCTGTTCAACCAGTTCAAAATGCCTTGCGGAAATCATAAACATCCAATACATTTTGAGATTTTTGAAAGATATCGTTGAAACGCCAGATTGCATAAGGTAAAAAAAAAGATAATTAGTGCTATATACCCTTCTGATCCCTGCTGTTACTTCTATTATTTTTTTTGTTCTCTTTCGCCATTTGGTGTACAAGTCTTTTTATATATAAAAAACATAAAATGCTGGTGTGATCTTGGCCTTATGTATACACTGGATACCCCACACACGATAATTATTCAGCTTTTTTAACGTCCGCCCTTTTTTATAAGATGGGCATAATAATGCCATTCGACCACTGATTTGGGAATTTACCAGAGTGACCCTTCGGGCCGCCAAATGTTCGCGTTTTTATCCCAGCAATGGTTTAATTTAACAAACCACAACCCCTATGTACATGCCAGAGAAAAAATTAAGAAAAAAATAATTTGGCAAATCATGCCTAGTAACAAAGACAACTGATAGATCCCAGAATCTTTCAAATGGTCTGGGGATATTTACTCTCTTGAATATGTTGATCAAAGCCCAGCATATCAGGGTATTCCTCCTTTCATCTGATGCATCATCAGTGATTCATCAGGTCAGTACGTATACGTTGATATAGTATAACGTTGTGTCAGTCAAGGGGTTTAACACCCTGTCACTAAAAAAGCATCAAAATCAAGGGCCTGTTATTCGCCGATACGCTATTTTTCGTAATTTGGGTAGAGCAACTGATAGGCCTAATGCTATACATGTCCAGAGGAATTCTTCCCATATTGCAGATTTTTATTTTTGTCTCTAGCCCAAGTTATAGTTTCATGGTATTTTTTTGCACCCGCAAACATGGTTGGCGGCGAAATGCATGTCACAGGAAATGCTATTGACGAGGTCACTGTTATTCGAGTTGTTAACATTTCATTACAATCCCATCAGGCCTGCGCTTTTTACCTGAAGAGAGGAGAGAGAGAGAAGAGAAGAGAGAGATGACGGATAGGAGAGAGAGTAGAGAGGAGAAGGAGAGAGGAGAGAGAGATAGAAGAAATGAATGAATTTGTTTATCGAGGGTAATAGAGTAAGCATAAGAATGTTTATTTTAACACCATCCAGCCCTCTGAGACAATACCTTATAAAAAGTAAGAAAATTGAAACGAAAATCAGCACAGACAAAGAAATATATAAGCATGCAAAGAAATACACCCCCTATATTGTAACACATCACTCAAGCCACATCAACCTATTATTATTGACTATATTGAGTTATTAACATTAAACTTTGGGAAGTAGATGCGTGCAGTACTACAACGGGGGTAACCTAAAACCGCCAAATCTGTAACTTTTCGAACACTCATATTTACCGTCAGAAATTGAAGAGTGCAACACAACATATGAAAACAAACAAAACATGCCATACTTTTATAATATACCTCATCATTAAAATGGTACTTATTTGAAATAGAAACCCATGCACATAGTAATTCATAGACAATAGTATTACTTTTTTTCCTACTCATCTAAGCATAACACCATAAGGATGTAATCGTGTACCCGGCCATGGCAACATGACACTTATTGCCCAACCATCGGTCTCTCACAGTCATCACACGATCATCACCATCATGTCATACCGTCATCACCGTCAATCACCACCCCCCATCACCAACATCATCATCACCACCGGCGTTTTTTGACCACCCGGTCGATCATCAGTACAGTTTGAGTATAATGGCATCCACAGTAATCCAGACTATACGGGTAGGAGGAGAAAATAAAATACACACACTACACACACACGCACACCCACACCACACACACAACACACACAAACGAACCACACACCAGTAGAGGCTAATCACACACCAACACCCGACACACACACACTTAAAAATAGGAAAGTCTTATTATGTATGCAAAGACATCATATTTACTTCTGAATATCCATAATGCGAGCATTTAGAAGTTGTCTGTGCTCTACATATTCCATTTATAACATCTTATTTTGTGTGGATTCAAAATCACTTTTGACAAACTCTGAAGCAAAATAAACAGTAAAATTTCGTAACGAACGCTGTTGTTTCTTCGAATTAAGCATTTAATTCATTGCATTTTACAAATGTATTGATTTTTTTGCTGTTGCCATCTCAGTGTGTGGCTCTTTTGGAATGAGTTGCTGATAGAGTGCTAAAGAGAGGGCCTTCATAACACTAACCATAATTATTTAGATGATAAATTCGGCATTTTCAAGCACATGGAATACTCCTTTTTTGGAACAATCCATTTGTATCATCCATCTCACTTTAGAGACCTATATTTTGATGGCATAACAGATCCATATATCAGTTTAGTGTAACAGAATCCGCTAAAAATTCATGACAACTAAATACATAGACAGTATTGTCTTCTGCATCTCAGAGATTATCGATTCATCATTTACTATTGAGATGCCCATGTTGCTATCTATGCTAAATACCGAATGTTCAAGGGGTTTGGCCTTTTTTTTCATAAAGTATAATATACTAAGGACGCAGAAATTGACCATTGCTTATCTAAATTGCGAATTAATGCTGTCCTCCTGCCCATTGAAGCTTACTGTAAAAATGTTTTGCTTTCGCGTGTTTTTGTTGTTAGGTGAAAACGGGTAAAAAGCGTCATGGGCGGGTAAGAAGACCCACCAATTATCTCACTAATAAGACATTTCAGTCAATTTGCCTGAGACTAATGCTAGACATTAACGCTCGTCTCATGGGCAAAATGGTTAGGGACTGAAATGAAATTTGTCTTTCATTTCCTGAGATAATTGGTGGTGGGCTTCTTACCCTCCCATTCGCTTTTTTATTTTACCCGTCTTCCCTAGTTGTTTTTTAAGCTTGTCGTGTATTTTGTTTAATTGGGTTCAAATGTTTTTAAATCCTATCACTGTGAAGAGACGTTAATTAAAGATTATTTCATACACAGGACTGACGACCACAACACCGTCGAAATAATATTATGCACCAATGTGGGGGGGCACGTTTTCCATACCTGTAAAATCAAAATCAGCTTTTTTTGCTCCCCTCACGCCAGTATTATGTTGACCCTAGGTGACCATTATGGGCCGGTAAGGTTCACTGTCAAAGGTCGCCCGCTCCTCTTGAGCTTTGCATTTGCATTTGGGTTTAGCCATTGTTATTGTTGATAGTATTTTCAGATCCAGCGGAGCGTGAAAGCGAAAGCACACACCAGAGATTCGCGTTTCTGCTTAGGAGTCTACGTCAAACGCTAGGACTGAACTTGATGGTAGATGTGTTCGGTGTGTTGTGCTGTTTGTGTGGTGTGTGGTGTGTGCGGCGTGTGCGTGTGGCATGTTCTGGGCGTGCTGCGTGCGTGCGTGCGTGCGTGCGTGCGTGGTGTGTGTGTCTGCGTGTTCCTTCACTGACTTGCAACGGTGTCCACACACACACACACACACACACACACTCACACACACAGGCACGCACGCAGAGAGAGAGAGAGAGAGAGAGAGAGAGAGAGAGAGAGAGAGGTGTCATCGAAGTCCAGTTTAGTCGCAATTTTTGCGGCAGTTGGAAGGGTGTATGCAACGCATTTTTCAAATTTTTTTACTTATTGACAATTTGTGTTTTTTGTGCAAGTGAAGAGTTGAAAATCAAATCTGTATACAAACTTTCAGGATGTTTTTAAAAAAAAAATTATTGTTTAATATCAATAACTTTTGTTTTGTTTTCTAAAGGTGTTTCAAGGGCCTTGATTTTGTTGTTAAAATGAGCAAATACAGGTCTGGTTTACTTGGAAATATTTTCTACCCCCCAAAATCGATTTTCGAGATTGAAGATAGAAAATTTAGCGGTTTTTGTAGTCGGTAATATTATTTCGTTAATTTCAGTCTTGAGAATTTACTGTCAAAACTGCCTGCAAAATACAATGTTTGAGTTTTAAAAGTGTACAAACCGTGATATTTTGAAAACAGAAATAAATCCATTAACAGACAGAAAATCCCGAAGGAAAAACAGCTAGAAATAATTATATTTTACGACAGTTATCATATCATACGGAAAGAATGAAAACTATCATGTTGTTGTCGTCGTACCCTGGCTAAAAGACTCCAGGGGTCATCCCAACAGCCGATACACTTGAACTTGAACAATATGGTACAAATGAACCAGCTAGGGATGAGAATATTCATCAAATAAAATGTGTCCTCTCGGCCGCAGAAGGGCTCATGTGTGACTAATCATACAATCTTTGAAATTAGTTAATCGCTTCATAAGTTTGTTTAGCAAAACTCAAATACTTCACTTGTTACAGAAATATATTTAGTAAACACGTATTGTTGTTGTCGGCTTACCCTGGCTAAGAGACTCCAGGGATCATCCCAACAGCCGAAGCACTTGAACACTATGGTACAAATGCACAAGCTAGGGATGAGAACATTACGTGTGTGACCGTTCTTGATTACTCAGCCACGTGGGCAGCCACACTCCGACTTCGGAGATAAAAAAACAAACTAGAATGATTCTATGTTATACATAGCATGTGGTCAGTTTGATATTAATTACTAACTTGATTTTAACACGCCTTCCCTCCCAAACGATTATCATTTGTGATATTAATTTTGATTAGTTTGTTCATTATATGTTCTTGAATTGTTGTTCCCTCTGCACTATTTGTTCAATACTTGATAAGCGGCAGTCTTAAATCTTGTAAAAGGAAAAAAATAATAGAAAAGGGGGTTTTATGTAGATTTTTACTTTGCTTTGAACCCCCCCCCCCCCCCCCCCCCACTTATTTCACTCAGAATTTCTCAGGTACAAATTAAAAAATCTGATCTGATAGGGTCTATTTTGCCTTGAGTCATTCACTCCTAAAAATTTTAATCGTAAGCATTTCAACAAAATCTAAATTTGACACGACTCTTGTCTTAACTTTCAATTCGAATCTGTTTTTTATTTCAGTTATTGAAAGTGATACAATTACCACTAATTCTTTTAAACTGTTAAAAAAGACAACAACAACAAAAACAACATAAAACTGAATCACTGAGGGGGAAAAACAAAAACAAAAAACAACAACAACAAGACAAAATTAAAAAAGAGAGAGAAATTAGGAAGAAAACGAAAGCATAGGTTGTGATCATTGTACGAATAACCATGGTAAGTTTTTGTTTTATAAAATTAACTACTATTTCGTCTTCTAAACGTTTTCTTTCTTTTTGTTCCCCCTTCTCCTCCTCCTCCTCCTCCTTTTTCTTCTCCTCCTCCTTCTTCTTCTTCACACCCTCCTCCTCCTTCTTCTTCTTCACTTCTACTCCTTCTTCTTCTTCTCCTCCTCCTCCTTCTTCTTCTTCTTCTTCTCTCCTCCTCCTTCTTCTTCTCCTTTTCTCCTCCTCCTCCTTCTTCTTC
>CM065708.1:36249830-36252330 GCA_017654935.2 Phymorhynchus buccinoides
CATCAACGTTGGTCTGGGGACAAGTAGTTCTGGTGCTGTAGTCTTCGATGTAGCGGGTACACCTGGTATTGGGTTCATCAACGTTGGTCTGGGGACAAGTAGTTCTGGTGCTGTAGTCTTCGATGTAGCAGGTACACCTGGTATTGGGTTCATCAACGTTGGTCTGGGGACAAGTAGTTCTGGTGCTGTAGTCTTCGATGTAGCGGGTACACCTGGTATTGGGTTCATCAACGTTGGTCTGGGGACAAGTAGTTCTGGTGCTGTAGTCTTCGATGTAGCAGGTACACCTGGTATTGGGTTCATCAACGTTGGTCTGGGGACAAGTAGTTCTGGTGCTGTAGTCTTCGATGTAGCAGGTACACCTGGTATTGGGTTCATCAACGTTGGTCTGGGGACAAGTAGTTCTGGTGCTGTAGTCTTCGATGTAGCAGGAACACCTGGTGTTGGGTTCATCAACGTTGGTCTGGGGACAAGTAGTTCTGGTGCTGTAGTCTTCGATGTAGCAGGTACACCTGGTATTGGGTTCATCAACGTTGGTCTGGGGACAAGTAGTTCTGGTGCTGTAGTCTTCGATGTAGCAGGTACACCTGGTATTGGGTTCATCAACGTTGGTCTGGGGACAAGTAGTTCTGGTGCTGTAGTCTTCGATGTAGCAGGAACACCTGGTGTTGGGTTCATCAACGTTGGTCTGGGGACAAGTAGTTCTGGTGCTGTAGTCTTCGATGTAGCAGGAACACCTGGTGTTGGGTTCATCAACGTTGGTCTGGGGACAAGTAGTTCTGGTGCTGTAGTCTTCGATGTAGCAGGAACACCTGGTGTTGGGTTCATCAACGTTGGTCTGGGGACAAGTAGTTCTGGTGCTGTAGTCTTCGATGTAGCAGGTACACCTGGTGTTGGGTTCATCAACGTTGGTCTGGGGACAAGTAGTTCTGGTGCTGTAGTCTTCGATGTAGCAGGTACACCTGGTGTTGGGTTCATCAACGTTGGTCTGGGGACAAGTAGTTCTGGTGCTGTAGTCTTCGATGTAGCAGGAACACCTGGTATTGGGTTCATCAACGTTGGTCTGGGGACAAGTAGTTCTGGTGCTGTAGTCTTCGATGTAGCAGGAACACCTGGTGTTGGGTTCATCAACGTTGGTCTGGGGACAAGTAGTTCTGGTGCTGTAGTCTTCGATGTAGCAGGTACACCTGGTATTAGGTTCATCAACGTTGGTCTGGGGACAAGTAGTTCTGGTGCTGTAGTCTTCGATGTAGCAGGTACACCTGGTGTTGGGTTCATCTACGTAGTTAATTAGTTCTTTAGTTAATAAGTAGTTTGGTAATCATCGTAGAAGGGAATAAAACTGAAAGTTATTTTGGCGAGGGAGCTTAGAAATGTGTGGGGATGTAAGAGATTGGTATTTGTTTGTTTGTTTTCATTTTGTTCGTTTGATTTTGTTTAGCAGATAAATGAAAGAAAGGTTTGGTTAGCCACAACCGAGACATAGGAGTTAGTTAGTTAGTTTAGTTTTTTCTTTTATTTTTTTTCAATTGCTTCCTATTCTTGTCTCTTTCTGTTTTTCTTTCTTTCTCCCGTTCGTTCTTCTTTAGTTTCACGTTTCTTGAGATATTGTGCATTACTTAATTCGTCAAAAACTACACCTTCGACAAGATAATTAACAAGAACAAAATAAACAGGAGGGCTTATGTTTGCCTTTGAGAGCAAACATGACAGGATTCTCCCCCTAAACAGCCATTTGAAAGATATTCAATAATACAATTTGGCCAAAATTTGCCGTTTTCGTCCCCACTTCCAGTTGACACTTCCGGTTCGAGTTTATGACGAAAGCATTGCAATGTTACTCTTTAGTAAATACGGAAAATAAGAAAGTATTCCGTACAGCCATTTTCGATTTATTCAAGATTAAAGTTTTGCCCAAATGTGCACTTTTTTGCCATATTTTGGCCAATCGCTTTAAAATTGGAAATGTAACACAGGCATCGTGTTCGTGTCTTTCAAGCTTCCTGCAAATTTCAACGAAATCGGACGAAAAATTAAAAAAATCCATAAATGGGAATAAGTGAAAGTGACACAACCAACTTTACATAAATTTGAATAACTTTCAAACTATTTAGCATATCATCACCAAACTCCTAACCGACCTGGGCCAACATAAGGGCATCCATACGCAGTAACTTAGTTTTGTGACGTCATTTCCGGTTTTGGCTATTCCGTGAACCAAATGAATGCTGCAGGTGCACTTCCGGTGCGGTTTTATAACAGGAATGTTGAAAATCTGTTTTTAAATAAATGTTGAAAATATGAACGAATTCTGTTCAGCCGTTTTCGAAATATTCAAGATTGAAATTTCGCCGATTTCGCAGTTTTTCGACCATATTTTGCCGAAAAGTCGGCGAAATCATTTAATATTTCAAATTTCACATACCCATAAGGTCCTGCAACTTTTCTGAAAATTTCAGGCAAATCGGAAAAAAAGGCAAAGAAGAAAAAAGAAGAAGAA
>CM065708.1:36257330-36259830 GCA_017654935.2 Phymorhynchus buccinoides
CCTAGATGCTGGATAGATCGAGTGTCCCAGTGGCATTGCGAATGCTAAAAAATAATTTTGCATCCCTGGGACAGCCCCCCCCCCCCCCCCCCCCCCCCCCCCCTGCACATTCTTTTAAGGGCTCGGCACACGCTGCAACTTTTGCTAGTTGTACCTGCAACTTTGTGGTTGCAACAGTTTCATGCAACCTACAACAAGGTTGTAGGGTTGCAGTTGTAGGGCGATAGAAAACGATCCTATCTCTGAGCCTCCACTTGCAACAAGTTGTAGTTTGCAGCCAATCAGAGCGCGCGCGTCGTTTCGTATCACGTGATTTTCATGTCTCAATGTCGGAGTGAAACCGTCGGACTGAAACATGCAAGTTATCGATCGAGTTAATTCGTAATTTTCCCTGCATTTGGGAACCGAGTGTCCCGATTAACAAAAGTCGGGGCAGGTACAACTACAAGAGGCCAAAATAAAATAAGCCATGAAATGGGCGGCATCATGAATGATGAATACTTCCACGGCATGTTTTCTTTTTCAATCGATGTAGCTAGCTCAAAACAGTGTGCAAAAATAGAAATAGGCTAGTAGGCCCTATTTGTCAGTTCGAGTTTTCAGAAGTACACCTACTCGAAACAGGACTCTGGTACCGACCATCGTCATCGTGAATGACAAAATAACAACCGTAGCAGCAGCAGCAATGATAAGATCGTCGTGTTCATTTTCATCGCGCTCCGAGGAAGCCATTTTGTTAGAATGTAAACCAAAGGAAGTCACGGAAAGTCTCGCGAGAATTTTCCATATATGGCACGGGATTGCAAGGGTGTTGCATCAAAGTTGCAGCGTGTGCCGCAAGCTCTGCGATTGTAACTGCAACTTGTTGTATGCAACTAGTTGTATCAACTAAAACGTTGCAGCGTGTGCCGAGCCCTTTAGAGGGTCCTTTAGAATGTTACCCCCAAATCTGGAAAACATTAACAGGCATCAGAAAACATTAAGGAAACATTAACATATGTGCAACTCCCCGAAATGAAAACAAATGAAAGGCAGGGGTCCAGGGACCCATGGCCCTGGCAGGGTACAGGGGCAGAGCCCCGTCGGACGATTCAGGGGGGCAACTTAAGAGAGAGATATAACGAGACAGACAGACAGTTAAAATGATAGATAGAGACAGAGTTTGATAAGCCTTCTAACATTATTACATTGCTTTTGTAATCTTCCAAGATAAAACAACTACATTCAAAACGCCCCAAATCGCTCTGTGTGGTCAATTTTGTTTGGGGATGAATTACAAACAAGCGCGGAATCGCAATAGTTTGTGGCACGCGGTCTATTTTTACCACTCCAATCATGAGTCACCTCCCCTGGCTTTTCAATAATTTTAATCTGTAAACCAGAATGTTATCTCTGCACCATTTCGTAACTTTTTATATCTTTTGGAAAACATTTAAAACTATGTATCCTACTTATACTCATCAAAAGAAGCACCGCATACTCGTCGTGTCTGTTGTAGTGTCTGTATTACGTATGTTTATTATTTTGTACGCTTTTAAAATACATCATTTTAAAGAGCGGCCTCACTTTGAAGCGTAGCCTCGATTAGAAGTGAGACAATTTTGTCAAAATGTGCGACAATTTTGGACCGACAGACAGACCGACCGACCGACAAAGTGAGTTATAGGTTTGTGGCTTGAGCCACAAACAAAAACACCTGAACTTCAGTTTTTGGTAAAAATTAAAAATACTGAAATCAGTGTAAAAATGAAAGAGTAGCACCCATGTATTGACAACAGGCATCAGGCTTGTTGCTTGAACATGAACAATTCTGCCATTTTGTCTTCCACTATCAGCTTAGTCTGTCGTGGAAGACTATGACTCTCGAACGAGGGGGCCCTTGCACCGGCTCTGGTGCTGCAGTCAAAGGGATGGGTTGGCCTTTTGGGCCAATGTTAAGAGTGATGTTATATGTGAACGTGTGTGCATGCGTGTGTGCTTGCGCGCGTGCGCGTGAATGTGCTTCATCTGAAGCTATTAGTATTCTTTCTAAGTCAGTTTGGAATATGCGTAAAAAGCAACATTTGGAGGACTCAATTCGTAAACAAAGATGGGATCTTTGTACGCCCACTGCGTCTTGCACTAGTCCACCAGGATCAATTCCAAACAGAAATTTAATTAATAGATTGAGAGTTAATGCATGGCTTTGTAGATTTCTCAAACCTACACCGATGTGTACATGTGGGCAACCAATAGATGTATTTCATTTCATATTTGATTGTATCAGTACAAAGAATCTTTTTCAGCCACTTTATGATAAGATTTTTTCATCAAATCTTCCGTTAACAATGTCCAGTGTTTTTAATCCTAATAAAGAAAATGGATGGAATCTTGCTTTGCTGGCCGTTTGGCTGATAAAATCTCATCCTCTCGGAAGATTTTTTTAATTTACTTCTTTTAATCATGCATTTCTTTAAAATCAGTTTGGATTGTTCATTTATTATTTTTGTAGGGCAAAGCT
>CM065708.1:36264830-36272235 GCA_017654935.2 Phymorhynchus buccinoides
TCCCAAATTGTAGAGGCATAGTTGATGTGTGATTGATGAAGATAGCTAGAGAGAGAGGATGAGAGAGAGAGAAGAGATGAGAGAGAGGACGAGAGAGAGAGCGCATTTAAATAGGGTGTTTGTTCCTCCCCTATAAAAAAAAAAAGAAGGTAGCATGTCTTCTTTCAAACGTGTATGCAAAACTGTGAGGTACAAAATAGGCCCTGTCTGTGCTGTGATGGTTCTAGTGTTTCGTGCTAGTTTATGTTTACGTACGTGCGTGCGTGCTCGCATGTGTGTGCATATAAGTGTGTGTATGTGTGTGGGGTTTATTTGTGTGTGGTGTGTGTGTGTGTGTGTGTGTGTGTGTGTGTGTGTCTGTGTGTGTGTGTGTGTCAAGTCAAGTCAAGTCAAATTTTTATTTCCAGATGGGAACATTGTATAAGCAAAAACATGACTTTTTTTCAACAAGCCATCCCCAAAAAATGATATAAAGAAAAATAAAGAACTAAACATTCCAAAGTAGCGAACAAGAAAAGGAAAATATACAAGTAAACAACTTAATTGTGTGTGTGTGTGTGTGTGTGTGTTGTGTGTGTGTGTGTGTGTGTGTGCGATGTGTGTTTGTGTGTACAAACTTTAATGGGATCAAAGAATGAAATTCTTGCAGACCTATCTCTGAGAATTCTCATGGACTGACTATGTTCCACAGCACCAATTTATGGTATAAAACCTTGTATTGTGTAGACCTTAGGAATAGGATTTCTTGCACTGTCTAGGGCTAATAAAATAAAGTATTTCCACTGTGTATGGCTGAAGATTGAAAGATAGAGGACCATGGAATGAAAGTCCATGCAAGATAGAGGACCAGAGGAATGGAATGAAAGTCACTCCCCCAGAACCCACCGTCAAACGTCAACCAAAACAAAAAACAAAATGACAATCCGCCCAAAACTTTTTTTTTTATAGGTTAATAAGTATATATAAATGTGTTGTCATAGAAACGCGAACATCCGGGGTTATTGTTCTTTGCGTTTCCCAGAGAATTTCTCCAGAGTTATCGTTCTTTGTGTCTCCCTAGAGTTTCTTCAGAGGTTATTGTTCTTTGTGTCTTCCCAGGAGAGTTTTCTTCAGAGTTATTGTTCTTTTTGTCACTCCCTAGAGGTTTATTCAGGAGTTATCGCTTCTTTGTTTGTGTCTCCCTAGAAGTTTCTTCGCAGAGTTATTGTTCTTTGCGTCAGTGCCTAGGAGTTTCTTCAGAGTTATTGTTCTTGTGTTCTCCCCTAGAGTTTTTCTTCAGAGTTATTGTTCTTTTGCGTTTCCAGAGGGTTTCTCCAGAGTTATTGTTCTTTGAGGTCTCCCTAGAGTTTCTTCAGAGTTATCGTTTCTTGGTGTCTCCTAGAGTATCTCCGAGAGTTGATGGTCCTTTGTGTTTCCCTAGAGTTTCTTCAGAGAGTTATCGGTCTTTGTGTCTCCCTAGAGTTTTTCTTCTAGAGTTATTGTTCTTTGTGTCTCCGTAGAGTTTCTTCAGAGTTATTGTTCTGTTGAGGGAAGGCGTAAGAGTTTCTCCAGAGTTATTGTTCTTTGTGTGTCTCCCTAGAGTTTCTTCAGAGTTATCGTTCTTCTGCGTTTTCCTAGAGTTTCTTCAGAGTTATTGTTCTTTGTGCACTCCCTAGAGTTTCCTTCAGAGTTATTGTTCTAATGTTATTGTCCTTTGTGACTCAGAAGGGAAGAATAGGGTTTCTCCAGAGTTATCGTTCTTTGTGTCTCCCTAGTGTTTCCTTAGAGTTATTGTTCTTTGATGTTTCCCTAGAGTTTCTCCACAGTTATTGTTCTTTGAGTTTTCCTAGAGTTTCTTCAGAGTTATTGTTCTTTGTGTTTCCCTAGAGTTTCTTCAGAGTTATCGTTCTTTGTGTTTCCCTAGAGTTTCTCCAGAGTTATTGTTCTTTGTGTCTCCCTAGAGTTTCTTCAGAGTTATCGTTCTTTGTGTCTCCCTTAGAGTTCTTCAGACGGTTATTGTTCTTTTGTCTCCCTAGAGTTTCTTCAGAGTTATTGATTCTTTGCGTCTCCCGAGAGTTGCCTCCAGAGTTATCGAGTTCTTTGTGGGATCTCCCTAGAGTTTCTCCAGAGTTATTGTTCTTTGTGTGTTCCCTAGAGTTTCTCCAGAGTTATTGTTCTTTGTGTTTCCCTAGAGTTTCTTCATGAGTTATTGTTCTTTGTGTGTTCCTAGACGTTTCTCATGAGAGTGATTGTTCTTTGTGTTTCCAGATAGTTTCTCCAGAGTTAATTGTTATTGTTTTTGTCTCTCCCTAGAGTTTCTCCAGCGTTATCGTTCTTTGTGTCTCCCTAGAGTTCTCCTCCAGAGTTAGTCGTTCTTTGTGTCTCCCTAGAGTTTCCTCAGAGGTACTTTTTCTTTGTTGTCTCCCTAGAGTTTGAGTTTCTACAGAGTTGATTGTTTTCTTTGCGTTTTTTGCCCTAGTTCCGTGTTTTTCTCCAGAATATATGTTTCTTCGAAAATTGGTGGAGAGAGGACATCTATATTTATAGTTACGGACTAAGGGATCCGAGAGGGAGAGATTGTGAGGAGGGACAGCGAGGGACTCTGAGTAAAAGAGTCGGAGATGAATGTCGAGACCTTTTGCCTTGACATGCAGGTCAGTCAAGATACCCAACTTCATCCTATTCATTGCACCGCTATGTCAGATTTAAAATTTGCCTTTATGGAAGAGAGATTTTGAAGAGCAAAAATGTTGGCTCACGTGAGAGTTTGGCATTATTTTGAAGCTTGCGTCATGAAGCTACCTCCCCCCCCCTGGGAAAACACGAAGTTTGCCGAAGTTTATTCAAGTTGGCTAGGAGGTACATCCAAAATTTGGGTTTCGTACTGCTTCGCCCGAAAATTGGGAGCACTGAAGCTACCTTCGGGAAAACACGAAGATTGCCGATGCCGAGTTTAAGCAGGTCATCCCGATCTTCCTCTTATATAAGAATTTTGCACAGCGACTTCGACGCGCAGAGAGTTCAGGAATAGAGCTCTGCAAATACGTAGGGTCGTGTGACGAGATGCGAGAAGTTCGAGAGCTTACCATCGTCCATAACTTTTTGTTTTTTTTTTGTTTTTTTTTGGGGGGAGAGATTTTCATCAATTTTTTTTTATAAGGAGAGGTGAGGAGGAGTGGGCGGGGAGACGGGAGGCTGGGGGTGCTGCAGCCGAGAAGGGGAGGCTGAGAAAGACTGGGTCGTGGGCAGACGGGGAGGTTAGAGAGACGAGCGGATGAAGTGGGAGGATAGGGGAAAATGAGAGAAGAGAGATGCGAAAGGAGAGAGAGGGCGGATGAGAGAGTAGAGAGGGAGACAGAGATGAGAGACTGAGCTCGGAGAGGTCGGGGAGAAGAAGAGGAGGGGGGAGACGATCCAGAGACTGGGAAGTGAGACGGGGTCGAAAGCAGGGTCCGTAGGTGCGGAGAGATGAGAGACGAAAAGGAGGAGGAAAGGAGATGAGAGAGAACCAGAAGCTTGAAGCCTGATGGAGAGAGTGAGGCGAGTACAGATTGGGAGAGGGCGGAAAGGTGGAGGAGGGGGAGGGGACAGAGAGAGGGGAGACCCCAAGCGAAGGATAGGGGATAAGACCGAAGTAGAGCTAGAGATGCTGCAGAGCGAAGAATGCTGCCGTGCGGAGCACGTGTGAGGAGAAGGGAGACGATAATAATCTAATAGGTCCTATGTGACGGTCATGACCGCCAATTTGTATATTTTTCCTGGAGAAGAGAGAGAGACGAGATGCGTGAAGAGACGGAGAGAGAGAGGAGGAGAGAGACGAAGAGAGAGAGCGATAACGATGACCGAGAGAGGAGGAGAGACGATGACTGAGGAGAGAGAGAGAGAGAGAGAGAGACATGATCAGCACAGAGAGAGACAGACAGAGGTGAGAGATAAGAGAGACATCCACATCATAACACATGCGCGCACACAGCAAACACACACAGACACCGATTTGAGTCACTGTATTGCGCTTAATTCTCTGTACAAAACCACAAGAATTTTAAATTCGGATCTCATTATTTGATTGCAAAAAAGTGTACAAATTGTATAGAAATCATACGTCATCTCTCTCTCCTCTCTCTCTCTCTTCTCCTCTCTCTACTCTCTCTCTCTCTCTCTCTCTCTCAACTGACTAATTACTCCCTATCGTTAACATGCTTTTTTAAAAGGCATTCTCAAAACGACTTAAAATAATCTGATTCATTTGTGATTTAAAAAACACATCGAACACAATACGAAAAGAATTAATGGTGCTTGTGGTACACAAATTCCTTGAGTATCCTCTCTCTCCTCTCGTCTCTCTCTCTCTCTCGGTGCTCTCTCTCTCTCTCTCTTCTATCTCTTTCTCTATCTCTCGCTATCCTATCTCTCTCTCTCGCGCAGAAATTAATTTCGCCGGAAATATTTGTGTTAAAATGAGCATTTTCAGTTGAGCTTAAGATTCGAACACTTTGGGTTAAAAAACACATGGAGCAGGATTATAAAATGAACATCTTGTTATTCTCTCTCTCTCTCTCTCTCTCGTCTCTCGCTCTCTCACTCTCTCTCCTTCCTCTCTCTTACTCTATCTCTCTCTCAATCTCTCTCAAACTCTCTCTCTCTCTCTCTCTCTCTTCCTCACCCTCTCTCTCTCCGCTACCTCAATAAACCCATACTTAAAGAACAAGCTACAAGATCATAGTTTCCAACAACTTTTTCACACACAAAAAAACAATGTAAAGAATATATGAGCATTTTCAGTAGAGTTTAGGATTCGACACTTTTGGTTTTTTTTAAAAAAACACATGTGGAGGCCACGATAATAAAATGATACATCTAGCTCTCCTCTCTCTCTCTCTCTCTCTCCTCTCTCACCCTCTCTCTCTTTCCTCTCTCTCTCATCTCTCTCATGTCCTTTCTCTCTCTGTCTCCGCGCCTCTATCTCTCACACTCAATAAAAAACTATACTCAAAGCAAAAGGGAAGGAATGTATGAGGATGTATATTTCGGCGATGACGACGACAGGAAGCTAACAAAAAAATAAAACCGGGCGTGGCACGTGGGGGTGTGGGTGGGGATTTGTTTGTAAGTAAACGACTGACCTTGATCATGTCTCGTTAAGACTACACTGGTATTATGAATAACAACAAAATACATTCAAGAATTCTACAAAAACGATAATCGAGGCAACTCATTCTTCTAGCCTTTCTAGTATAATAAGAACTGCGGTCATACAAGACGGAAAACAAAAAAGAACATTGGCTTTCGCTCAAAAATACATTTTCCTTGTGTGTTAGAAAAGTTCCTTGACCTCAAGTCGACTCAAAATTTCATTTTTAAAAAAACCCACCAACGCGATTCCATACAAGAACATAAAACGTTAAATTGAAAGTATAGGCACCAAAATACATCTCAAAAGTTCATTTGAAAGTCACGCCAGCACAAATCACATCACAAAAGTTCATTTGAAAGTCCAAGGCACCAAATCCACACACCCAAAGTTCATTGTGAACAGGCTCAGGTCTAGCGCGAATCACACATCCAAAACCGCTATCATTTGAAAGTCATGGCAGCATAGATCACATCAATAAAGTTCGCAATATGAAAAGTCAGAGGCACCAGAGAAATCACATCAAAAGTTCATTTGAACAGTCAAGCCACCCAATCACACACAAAGTCGCATTTGAAAGTCATGGCAGCCAAAAGACGTCACATCAAAACGCGACCATTTGTAAAGTCAAGGCACTCAAATCACACCAATGCCAAATCGTTCATCTGAAAGTTCAAGGCACCAAAATCACACACAACCCAAAGTTCATGTAGAAAGTTGGCAACTGGCACCAAATCACATCAAACGTTCATTTGAAAGTCAAGGCACCCAAATCACAACGTCAACAAGTCATTTGAAAGTCAACGCGCGCCAACAAACGCACATCAAAAGCATTCATTTGAAACATCATCGGCACCAAATACACATCAATCGTTTCATTTGCAAAGTCAAGGCACCAATATCACATCGAAAAGTTCATTTGAAAGTCCAAGGCACCAAAATCACAATCAAAATGTCAGAATTTGAAAGTCCAACATGGAGCACCACAAATCACACCCAAACACGTCCGCATGTTTTGACCGCTACCCCCCCCCGCTCCCCCGCGCCGCACCCACCAAATCACATCAAATGTTCATTTGAAAGTCAAGGCACCAAATCACATCCAAAGTTCATTTGAAAGTCATGGCAGCAAATCACATCAAAAGTTCATTAGAAAGTCAAAAGGCACCAAATCACATTAAAGTTCATTTGAAAGTCAAAAGGCATCAAATCACATTAAAGTTCATTTGAAAGTCAAAAGGCACCAAATCACACCCAAAGTTCATTAGAAAGTCAAGGCACCAAATCACATTAAAGTTCATTTGAAAGTCAAAAGGCACCACATCACATCAAAAGTTCAGTTCAAAATCGAAACACTTAACGACCAAAACAACAGCAACAAAATCATTCAAAAACTCATTGACAACAAATTGACAACGCGACAGTTAACTTAAAAAATAATCAGGCAACAAATTAAAAAAAAAGAAATCACTGTTAAAATCACGTTAACAAATTACAGAGCATTCAGAAAGTGAACAAATCAATAGAAACCCCTTTTAAAAGTTTTATCAATTCTTTTAATTGGTCAAGAGACCGCTAAATCTTATTACATCTCTCTCTCTCTCTCTCTCTCTCTTCTGTAAAGGTACATGTTAACATTTACCCCCCCCCCCCCCCCCACATGCATGACAGCACAATGAAAGACCAGTATGGTTCTGTGGGGAAAAACATGGAATATGTTCATGTGTATTCAAACTCTCTCTCTCTCTCTCTCTCTCTCTCTCTCTCTCTCTCTCTCTCTCTACTCTCTCTGTGTGTGTGTGTAAAGGCACCTGTAACATTTTTAGCCCCCCCCACATGCCATGGACAGCACAATGAAAGGCACCAGTCAGGTGTTCTGTGGGGAAAACATGGAATAGTGCATGGTATTCAAACTCTCTCTCTCTCTCTCTCTCTCGCTATCTCTCTCTCTCTCTCTCTTCCCACTCTCACTCCTCCCTCTCTCCCTCTCTCTCTACTTTCTCTCTCTCTCTCTATACTCTCTCTCTATCTCTGTGTTGCATAACAAACCAATAACGGACATATAACCATTGCGTAAAAAAAGCAACAATCACAACTTGTACAATTCTGCATGACGGAAAGTAAGATAGGGGTGATAGGCGGGTGATGGGTGGGGGTTGGGTGGCAGGGGGTGTATGAGTGGGGGGTGGGGTGGGGGGTGTGGGGGTGGCCAGGTAGGGTGTATGAGTGGGGTGTGTGATAGGATTGGAACACAAGGAGAAGAGTAGTAGTAGCGTGGTGGAGACCATGGACATT
>CM065708.1:36275235-36277735 GCA_017654935.2 Phymorhynchus buccinoides
TGGTATTGGGTTCATCAACGTTGGTCTGGGGACAAGTAGTTCTGGTGCTGTAGTCTTCGATGTAGCAGGTACACCTGGTATTGGGTTCATCAACGTTGGTCTGGGGACAAGTAGTTCTGGTGCTGTAGTCTTCGATGTAGCAGGTACACCTGGTATTGGGTTCATCAACGTTGGTCTGGGGACAAGTAGTTCTGGTGCTGTAGTCTTCGATGTAGCAGGTACACCTGGTATTGGGTTCATCAACGTTGGTCTGGGGACAAGTAGTTCTGGTGCTGTAGTCTTCGATGTAGCAGGTACACCTGGTATTGGGTTCATCAACGTTGGTCTGGGGACAAGTAGTTCTGGTGCTGTAGTCTTCGATGTAGCAGGTACACCTGGTATTGGGTTCATCAATGTTGGTCTGGGGACAAGTAGTTCTGGTGCTGCAGTCTTCGATGTAGCGGGTACACCTGGTATTGGGTTCATCAACGTTGGTCTGGGGACAAGTAGTTCTGGTGCTGTAGTCTTCGATGTAGCAGGTACACCTGGTATTGGGTTCATCAACGTTGGTCTGGGGACAAGTAGTTCTGGTGCTGTAGTCTTCGATGTAGCAGGTACACCTGGTATTGGGTTCATCAACGTTGGTCTGGGGACAAGTAGTTCTGGTGCTGTAGTCTTCGATGTAGCAGGTACACCTGGTATTGGGTTCATCAACGTTGGTCTGGGGACAAGTAGTTCTGGTGCTGTAGTCTTCGATGTAGCAGGTACACCTGGTATTGGGTTCATCAACGTAGTTAATTAGTTCTTTAGTTAATAAGTAGTTTGGTAATCATCGTAGAAGGGAATAAAACTGAAAGTTATTTTGGCGAGGGAGCTTAGAAATGTGTGGGGATGTAAGAGATTGGTATTTTGTTTGTTTGTTTTCATTTTTTCGTTAGATTTTTGGGGGTATTTGTTTAGCAGATAAATGAAAGAAAGGTTTGGTTAGCCACAACCGAGACATAGGAGTTAGTTTAGTTTTTTCTTTTAGTTTTTTTCAATTGCTTTCCATGTATGTAGTAGTCTTTTCATATTCTTGTCTCTTTCTGTTTTTCCATCTTTCTCCCGTTCGTTCTTCTTTAGTTTCACGTTTCTTGAGATATTGTGCATTACTTAATTCGTCAAAAACTACACCTTCGACAAGATAATTAACAAGAACAAAATAAACAGGAGGGCTTATGTTTGCCTTTGAGAGCAACCATGACAGGATTCTCCCCCTAAACAGCCATTTGAAAGATATTCAATAATACAATTTGGCCAAAATTTGCCGTTTTCGTCCCCACTTCCAGTTGACACTTCCGGTTCGAGTTTATGACGAAAGCATTGCAATGTTACTCTTTAGTAAATACGGAAAATAAGAAAGTATTCCGTGCAGCCATTTTCGATTTATTCAAGATTAAAGTTTTGCCCAAATGTGCACTTTTTTGCCATATTTTGGCCAATCGCTTTAAAATTGGAAATGTAACACAGGCATCGTGTTCGTGTCTTTCAAGCTTCCTGCAAATTTCAACGAAATCGAACGAAAAATTAAAAAAATCCATAAATGGGAATAAGTGAAAGTGACACAACCAACATTACATAAATTTGAATAACTTTCGAACTATTTAGCATATCATCACCAAACTCCTAACCGACCTGGGCCAACATAAGGGCATCCATACGCAGTAACTTAGTTTTGTGACGTCATTTCCGGTTTTGGCTATTCCGTGAACCAAATGAATGCTGCAGGTTCCTATCTGGAGCACTTCCGGTTCGGTTTTATAACCTGAATGTTGAAAATCTGTTTTTAAATAAATGTTGAAAATATGAACGAAATCCGTACAGCCGTTTTCGAAATATTCAAGATTGAAATTTCGCCGATTTCGCGGTTTTTCGACCATATTTTGCCGAAAATTCAGCGAAATCATTTAATATTTCAAATGTCACATACCCATAAGGTCCTGCATTTTTTCTGAAAATTTCAGGCAAATCGGAAAAAAAGGCGAAGAAGAAAAAAGAAGAAGAATTTGTACAAATGCAATAGTATCCTCCCTAAAGGGGAAAATCCTAATTTCACCATTTACAGATTGGGTTGTAGAGGGGATGCGTTGTTTGTTGTTGCTGCTTACTTTGCTGTTTGCTGTGTTCTTGTGTGTCTGTGTTGATAAAGGTGCATTCGCCGAAATATCCCTCCAGTTGTTTTGCTTTGTCTCTTGTGAATACAATAAGGTCACTTTACACTTGTTGTGTGCTTGTAACAAGAACCAAACGCAAGACTTCATGTATTTTATATTTTATTTATCATAGCATGCATGGGAGTAATCACTAAACGGTGCTTATGTAGTAAAATCTTGGTGCTTGAACTATGTATATTCATTTGCATAACTATGTACACATTTGCATAAATTAGGACTGATAGGAAGTTGTTATGTATATTCTTTTTAAATCCAATAATGCACATTTTGAAAAAGAAAACAGCAATATTGGGTATATGCACAAATGA
>CM065708.1:36282735-36315235 GCA_017654935.2 Phymorhynchus buccinoides
GTGAAATCTTTGTTCTCTAAACTGAATGTTAGAAAAGCGGAAGGCCCAGACGCAATACACGGTAGACTTTTGAAAACTTGTGCGTCTCAACTGTGTGATGTTTTTACTACTATTTTTAACTGGTCTTTAAAAATGTGTGCTGTTCCCAATATTTGGAAAAACTCCACCATTTGCCCAGTCCCTAAGAAAAAGAACCCTGTTGCTCTAAATGATTATCGCCCTGTCGCCCTAACCTCTGTTGTGATGAAATGTTTTGAGAAAATTGTTTTTGGACACCTTTTAACTTTTACTAACCAATATCTCGACCCTCTTCAGTTTGCTTACAAGTCTCACAGGGGTACTGATGATGCGATTTTAACTCTGCTTCACAACGCTTTTATTCCTTTAAATGATTCAAAGACTTTTGTTCGTGTTCTTTTTATTGACTTTTCCTCAGCTTTTAATACAATCCAGCTGCACCTTTTAGCCATGAAACTGTTAGACCTCCATGTTGATCCTAAACTGACTCTCTGGCTTGTGAACTTTCTCCTCAACAGAACCCAATCAGTCCGCTATCAGTCTGTACTCTCCTCTCAACTCTCTACTTCAACCGGCGCTCCCCAAGGTACTGTCCTCTCTCCTGTTCTGTTCACCCTGTACACAAATGACTGTCAAGGTACTGAAAATATTCCCATAATTAAATATTCTGACGATTCTGCTATTCAAGATCTTTCTAATTCTGACTCTCAATATTTTGACGAAATAGCCAAATTCTCCCTCTGGTGCAAAGAAAATTATCTGGATCTTAATGTTGTAAAAACGAAATAAATGTTAGTTGATTTTCGAAAGGATCCGCTGCCTGTTCCAAGTGTGGTCATTGATGGTCAAGCTGTGGACAGAGTTACTGAATATAAATATTTAGGAACCATTTTAGACAACAAACTGACTTTTAATAAAAACACAGAGTGCATTCACAAGAAATGCCAATCAAGAATGTTTATTTTACAGAGACTTAGGAATATTGGCATTGATTCTGGTATTTTACACACATATTATCGCTCTTGCATTGAGTCCTTGCTCACTGTGTCTTTTATTTGTTGGTTCGGGAGTTTGAGTGTGGGGAGCAAGAAAGTGTTGAACGATGTAGTGAATGTGTGCAGCAAGGTTGTTGGGATGAGAGAGACTGGAATGCAAGAGTTGTATGAAAGACGCGCAAAGCAAAAGGCCAGGCAGATTGCAATTGATACTTCTCATGTTTTAAACAAACACTATGATCTTTTACCATCAGGACGCCGCTACAGAACTTTTAAACTGAAATCCAGGGCCCAGAAATCTTTTATCCCTTCCTCTATCCATTTCTTAAACCCATCATGAATCTTTTAAAATAGTTGCCTCTTACTGATCGCCAGCATGTGTGTTTAAGTAAAGTGTGAGTGTATGGGAGGGGAGGGGGGGGGGGACGAAATAGAGTGTGTACCCTGAAGGTGTGCAATACGTTTATGACTGTGATTTTGGTCTTTGTTCAATTAGATATCATACATTTCTTTGCATTTTAAATTGTGCTTGTAAATATGATAATGCATGTGTGCTCTATACCTTTAATCTTCTATGCTATATTATAACCGTTCAATGTATTTTATTGTATGTTTAATGTCAATGTCTATGTTATAATCGTGGCACTTGGACGCAATTTCTCTTTTCAGAGATAATAAAGATGTTTTGATTTGATTTGATTTGTACACCTACTCAAAACAGGACTCTGGTACCGACCATCGTCATCGTGAATGACAAAATAACAACCGTAGCAGCAGCAGCAATGATAAGATCGTCGTGTTCATTTTCATCGCGCTCGGAGGAAGCCATTTTGTTAGAATGTAAACCAAAGGAAGTCACGGAAAGTCTCGCGATAATTTTCCATATATGGCACGGGATTGCAAGGGTGTTGCATCAAAGTTGCAGCGTGTGCCCCAAGCTCTGCGATTGTAACTGCAACTTGTTGTATGCAACTAGTTGTATCAACTAAAACGTTGCAGCGTGTGCCGAGCCCTTTAGAGGGTCCTTTAGAATGTTACCCCCAAATCTGGAAAACATTAACAGGCATCAGAAAACATTAAGGAAACATTAACATATGTGCAACTCCCCGAAATGAAAACAAATGAAAGGCAGGGGTCCAGGGACCCATGGCCCCGGCAGGGTACAGGGGCAGAGCCCCGTCGGACGATTCAAGGGGGGCAACTTAAGAGAGAGATATAACGAGACAGACAGACAGTTAAAATGATAGATAGAGACAGAGTTTGATAAGCCTTGTAACATTATTACATTGCTTTTGTAATCTTCCAAGATAAAACAACTACATTCAAAACGCCCCAAATCGCTCTGTGTGGTCAATTTTGTTTGGGGATGAATTACAACAAGCGCGGAATCGCAATAGTTTGTGGCACGCGGTCTATTTTTACCACTCCAATCATGAGTCACCTCCCCTGGCTTTTCAATAATTTTAATCTGTAAACCAGAATGTTATCTCTGCACCATTTCGTAACTTTTTATATCTTTTGGAAAACATTTAAAACTATGTATCCTACTTATACTCATCAAAAGAAGCACCGCATACTCGTCGTGTCTGTTGTAGTGTCTGTATTACGTATGTTTATTATTTTGTACGCTTTTAAAATACATCATTTTAAAGAGCGGCCTCACTTTGAAGCGTAGCCTCGATTAGAAGTGAGACAATTTTGTCAAAATGTGCGACAATTTTGGACCGACAGACAGACAGACCGACCGACCGACCGACCGACAAAGTGAGTTATAGGTTTGTGGCTTGAGCCACAAGCAAAAACACCTGAACTTCAGTTTTTGGTAAAAATTTAAAAATACTGAAATCAGTGTAAAAATGAAAGAGTAGCACCCAGCATTGACAACAGGCATCAGGCTTGTTGCTTGAACATGAACAATTCTGCCATTCTGTCTTCCACTATCAGCTTAGTCTGTCGTGGAAGACTATGACTCTCGAAAGAGGGGGCCCTTGCACCGGCTCTGGTGCTGCAGTCAAAGGGATGGGTTGGCCTTTTGGGCCAATGTTAAGAGTTATGTTATATGTGAACGTGTGTGCGTGCGTGTGTGGTTGCGCGCGTGCGCATGAATGTGCTTCATCTGAAGCTATTAGTATTCTTTCTAAGTCAGTTTGGAATATGCGTAAAAAGCAACATTTGGAGGACTCAATTCGTAAACAAAGATGGGATCTTTGTACGCCCACTGCGTCTTGCACTAGTCCACCAGGATCAATTCCAAACAGAAATTTAATTCATAGATTGAGAGTTAATGGATGGCTTTGTAGATTTCTCAAACCTACACCGATGTGTACATGTGGGCAACCAATAGATGTATTTCATTTCATATTTGATTGTATTAGTACAAAGAATCATTTTCAGCCACTTTATGATAAGATTTTTTCATCAAATCTTCCGTTAACAATGTCCAGTGTTTTTAATCCTAATAAAGAAAATGGATGGAATCTTGCTTTGCTGGCCGTTCGGCTGATAAAATCTCATCCTCTCGGAAGATTTTTTTAAATTTACTTCTTTTAATCATACATTTCTTTAAAATCAGTTTGGATTGAGCATTTATTATTCTTGTAGGGCAAAGCTTTATAACTGTTTGACCCTTATAAGTAAGCTTAAATAGTCTCGTCCTGCGTGCGTCGTGCGTGCATGAGTGTGTGTGTGTGTGTGTGTTGTGTGTGTGTGTGTGTGTGTGTGTGTGTGTGTGAGTCTGCGTGAGTGCATGTGTGCGTGCATGAGTGTGTGTGCGCGCGGGTGTGTGTCTGTGTGTGTGTTTTGTTTGCAGTGGATTTTTAATTTAGAGCGTCATTTTCTCGAATTTGTTATTGATTTGTTATCCTATTGAGAGAGAGAGTAGAGGAGGGGGTTGCAGAAAGATAGAGTGTGTGAGTTTGTGAATGTGTGAATAAGGTTTTTTGTGTATGCGTGTTCGTGAGTGTGTGTATGAATTTTTTTTCTTCCGCCCCAGTAAGAGAGTTGGTTAGAGAGAGAGAGAGAGAGAGAGAGAGAGAGAGAGAGAGAGAGAGAGAGAGAGAGAGAGAGAGAGAGAAAGAGAGAGATAATTTCAATTGTTGTATAATTTCTCTATTCTTTATTGAATTTAATCGGGGTTTTTTGGGTGTTTTTTTCCAATGTCAGTACAGCTTTTATAGTTAATCTGACAATAAATTGGTTCCAGTCCAGTCCAGTGTGTGTGTGTGTGTGTGTGTGTGTGTGTGTGTGTGTGTGTGTGTGTGTGAGTGTGAGTGTGTGTGTGTGTGTCTGTGTGTGTCTGTGTATGTGTGTGTCTGTGTCTGTGTGTGTCTGTTTGTGTGTGTGTGTGTGTGTGTGTGTGTGTGTGTGTGTGTGTGTGTGTGTGTGTGTGTGTGTGTGTGTGATTTCTACTCATCCTGTCAAAACGAAAGGAGCATCGTGGACAGTTTACAACCGTTTTCATCCGATTTCGGTTGGATGATGTGAGGCAGCTGCAAAAGAAACGAAATGGTGGGAGGACACAGAGAAATCCGTCAACAACAACAACAAAATCAATCGGCCCAAAACATTATTTTGTATAAATGTATGTCATAGAGCGCGACCTCCGGGGTTATTGTTCTTTGCGTTTCCCCAGAATTTCTCCAGAGTTATTGTTCTTTTGCGTTTCCCTAAAAATTCTTCAGAGTTATTGTTGTCTTTGCGTTTCCCTTAGAGTTTCTCCAGAGTTATTGTTCTTTGCGTTTCCCTGGAGTTTCTCCAGAGTTATTGTTCTTTGCGTTTCCCTAGAGTTTCTCCAGAGTTATTGTTCTTTGCGTTTCCCTAGAGTTTCTCCAGAGTTATTGTTCTTTGCGTTTCCCTAGAGTTTCTCCAGAGTTACTGTTATTCGAAATTGGTCTTAGGGGAGACTCAATGGACATGTAATCATATGTAGTCATATTCTATATAGAGAGATAGAAAGAGAGAGAGAGAGAGAGAGAGAGACTAGACGATGAGAGAGGACTGAGAGAGAGGAGAGAGACAAGAGATAGACAGGAAAGAGGCGATGACTATTCTGAAAATTGTCCTGAGAATAGAGAACAAAGTCGAGGGGGGGTTAGAGTTTTTTTAAGAAACGAAAAACATTTGTAGGGATCTCCTCTCTCTCTCTGGAGAGTAAGAGAGATCGCACGTCTCAAATGGACTCTCTCTACCTCTCAGAGGGAAAATCAAGTTATCTCTCTCGGTCTCAGAGATCTCTCCTCTCGTCTCTCTCCGCCTCTCGTCTCTCCTCTGAAATCTCTTCTTCTAGAATGACATCAGAGGATTGTAAGAAGAATGATGAAATTTTGAAAATTGAATTTCAGATCGGTTTTGTTAGCATACATAAGACCTTGCAAAAAAAAAAAAGTACAGAGCTTTTAAGAGATAAAACATCTGAAGTAACAGAATTATTTCCATTGGCTTGTCCAATATATTTCAGCCAACTGTCATTGAATTAAAGTGTTTTGTTTTTTGTGAGTGAGGGGTGTCGAGCGTGTGTTGGAGTTCACCTGACGGAAAGATACGTACCAGTGCAGTGTGCACAGTGTGTGTTGATGGGTGTGAGCGTGTGACGTTACTCATGCGTGTGTGTCCTGTCTGTTACTGTCCGTATGTCTCTATGTCTGTGGTGTAGTGTGTAACGTGAGAACGTGAGTGTGTAGAGAGTGTAGAGTGGGGAAGAGAGAGAGATATAAGAGATTTGTATTCAGAGAGAGAAACTGGACACTGGAGCACGGGACACTGGACACTGGTCAAACGTTTTCATGATTTGGGGGGGATGATCTTAGGCAGATGCCTATTAAACGAATCTGTCCTTGGATACGGGGAGCACACAACAAATCGGTCAAGAAAACAACAACAAAATCATCCGCCCAAAACATTCTTTTTTACCTCTCTCTCCTCTTCGCTTTAAATCCGTCGTCATTCTCTCTGCGATTCGAGGCTAGTCTCCAGGAGTTCAATCTTCTGAAGGAGTCCTCATAGATCTCTCTCTCTCTCTCTATGGTTCTTTGCGATCTCTCTAGTGTATCTCCAGAGTTATTTTTCTTTGCGTTTCCCTAGTGTTTCTCCAGTGTTTATTCTTCTTTGTGTTTCTCTCTAGTTCTCTCTCTCGAGTTATTGTTCTTTGCGTTTCTGTGTTGTTTCTCCAGAGCTTTGTGTCTTTGCGTTGTATAGATAAAAATTTCAGTTATGTTCGTTGCATTTCCCTTGTTTTTCTCCAGAGTTACTTTTCGGTCTCACATTTTTCTTAGGGGAGACTCAATGGACATTTAATCATTTTTAGTCATATTCGTGTATCTCTCTGGAGGGAGCTCTCTCTCTGACACAGCGAGTGAGTTACACATGTGGATTGATTTAGAGAGAGGAAAGAGAGAAAAAATAGAGAGAATTGAGAGAAGAGAGAGAGGGAGAGAGAGAGAGATGAGAGGAGAAGTGAGAGAGGGAGAGAGAGAGAGAGACGAGAGAAATGAGAGAGAGAGAAAGATGAGGCAGAGCGAGAGGAAAAAGAGCGCGTAATTTGAAAGAGAGACACGGGAGAGAGAGACCACTTGAAACTTGAAAACTTGAAAATTTTACTAGACAATAGCCTAAGTCGGCCTTCATGTCAGGCCTTTACAATATTGGAAAGTACGATGATCCACTCAAATGGAGACAAAGCAAAATCAAAACGTGACAAGGTAGACGCGGTGTCACTTACTGTGTTAATGCTGTGAAAGTTCGTGCTAGAATCAAACCGCGAAACGAATACTAGCAGCAATATAGCACGTGCAACCCGGAAGTAAACAAAATATATTCGCCATGGCTCCCAGTTCAGCCAACCAATGAAATCATTATGATTGGAGCCGAGCGTGAGGTCACAGGGCACTACCACCCAAATAAGGGTCACTTATGACGTTACTGCGAAATTTCTCGGAATCTGTATATTCTAAATTATAAATGCCCCAAATGGTCTTTTGACCCAGAAGGCGGGGTTACAATCTCTGCTTTTGCTCCTCATGCGAAAAGTTTGTCTTATATCCTCGGTTGGTTTGTTCAGCCCGTCGTACATTGGCGTGACGACGGACCACATTACATGTAAGTTCGTGGTACATGGCGAAAGCCGATACGCGACGTTAAAACTGAACTTATCCTCCGTTACTGCGAAAATTTACTTCGAAATTCCCGTGATTCGGTTTGTAGGTTCGTGGTTTTACCCACGGACTTGTATACAGTCCGTGGTTTTTACCGTTTCAGCCCGTTATTCGGAACTAGAGGTGTAGACTTATTGACTAGACTCTGCGCAACTGACGATATACGGTTTTAGTGCCGTGCGCAAAGCGTCACTAGTAACCCGTAGCGCTGTGTTGAACTGGGGATCCAGGTGTGTGTTTGTGTGTGAGAGAGAGAACGAACGAACGAACGATTTTTTTTATTGAGGGAAAAAAAGTAAGCACACAATGGGCTTATTTTACATTTTGCCCTCAAACAAACATGCAAGAAAATCAATATATTCAACACAAAAAGACTAATGAAGAAGCATGCAAAAAAATAATCATCGAAGAATTATCCATGAATAAGAAAAAATAGATACAACAAACACGTCAAGATATACTACCCCCCCCCCCCCCCCTCCCCCCTCCCCCCATCCCCCCCTCTCACACACACACAAATTGCCGAGGAGAGAGATAGAGAAGAGACGTGACAGCGGGACATTCCTCACAGAGATGACTGAATCAGCAATGAAATACACCTGAGAGAGAGGGGGTCATTACCGACTGAGGAGTCTGTCTGTGTGTTTGAGAGAGAGGAGAGAGAAGAGGGAGAGAGAGAGAGAATGAGAGAGAGAGAGAGAGACAGAGAGGGTGAAACACAATACACATGAAATAAGGTAAATACAAAACTTGATAATAATTTAACAACAACAAATTAGATAATATGCATAGATGTCAACATATCAAAAGTGGAAACATATTTGAAACTAAGATGGGGTTAAACAACATTGCTTGTATGTTTCAACATAAGATACTTATGGTACTCTTTTTTAAAAACTTTAATGCCCGAGTACACATTAAAGGAAGATGAAATAGTGTTCCATAAGCAGCCACCTGAATATACCAGACTAGATTTAAAAAGGTCAACTCTTGGAAGAGGTATTTTTATCTTAAAAACATTACGGACAAGGTTAATTTCAAATTTATTTTTTAATGTTGGAGGAGCATTATCGGACATTAATCCAAACATAAAAATTGCTTTGTTGTATACAAGCTTCCATTTTATAGGTAGAATTTCTAAACGCTGATAATCAGTAAGTGTAAGGGAAGAGGATTTCAGAAGGATCAATTTCAATGCACGTCTATACAAACTGCATAATGGTTTTAAATTTTTCTCGCTTGCCAGATCCCAAATTGTAGAGGCATAGTTTGATGTGTGATTGAGAGAGAGAGAGAGAGGCAGAGAGAGAGAGAGAGGAGAGAGAGAGAGAGCGCATTTAAATAGTGTTTGTGTTCCTCCCCTATAAAAAAAAAAAGAAGGTCTTCTTTCAAACGTGTATGCAAAACTGTGAGGTACAAAATAGGCCTGTCTGTGCTGTGATGGTTCGTGTTTCGTGCATATGTTTACGTACGTGCGTGCGTGCTCGCATGTGTGTGCATATAAGTGTGTGTATGTGTGTGTGGGTTTTTATTTGTGTGTGTGTGTGTGTGTGTGTGTGTGTGTGTGTGTGTGTGTGTGTGTGTGTGTGTCAAGTCAAGTCAAGTCAAGTCAAAATTTTATTTCCAGATGGGAACATTGTATAAGCAAAAACATGCTTTTTTTCAACAAGCCATCCATAAAAAATGATATAAAGAAAAAAATAAAGAACTAAACATTCCAAAGTAGCGAACAAGAAAAGGAAAATATACAAGTAAACAATTAATTGTGTGTGTGTTGGATGTGTGGGTGTGTGTATGTGTGTGTGTGTGTGTGTGTGTGTGTGTACAAACTTTAATGGGATCAAAGAATGAAATTCTTGCAGACCTATCTCTGAGAATTCTCATGGACTGACTATGTTCCACAGCACCAATTTATGGTATAACACCTTGTATTGTGTAGACCTTAGGAATAGGATTTCTTCCACTGTCTAGGGCTAATACAATAAAGTATTTCCACTGTGTATGGCTGAAGATTGAAAGATAGAGGACCTTGAAATGAAAGTCTCTGCATGATAGAGGACAAAGGAATGAAAGTCCTCCCCCCACCCCCCGTCAACGTCAACCAAAAACAAAACAAAATCAATCCGCCAAAACATTTTTTTATATTAATATATATAAATGTATGTCATAGAACGCGACATCCGGGGTTATTGTTCTTTGCGTTTCCCACAGAATATTCTCCAGAGTTATCGTTCTTTGTGTCTCCCTAGAGTTATCGTTCCAGTTAATGTTCTTTGTTGTCTTCCCTAGAGTTTCTTCAGAGTTATTGTTCTTTGTGCTTCCCTAGAGTTTCTTCAGAGGTATTGTCCTTTGTGTTTCCCTAGAGTTTTCTTCAGAGTTATTGTTCTTTGCGTTTCCCTAGTGTTTCTCCAGAGTTGATGTTGTTTGAGTCCCCTAGAGTTTCTTCAGAGTTATTTACTTCTCTTGTGTTTTCCCTAGAGTTTCTTTTTCAGAGTTTATTGTTCTTTGGGTGTTTGTGTCCGTGCCTAGAGTTTTTCTTTTCAGAGTTATTGTTCTTTTTTTGGTTTGTTTTGTGTTTCTCCAGAGTTATTGGTTTGGGGGGGGGGTTTGCGTTTCCCTAGAGTTTCTACAGAGTTATTGTTCTTTGTGTTTCCCTAGAGTTTCTTCAGAGTTATTGTTCTTTGTGTTTCCCTAGAGTTTCTTCAGAGTTATTGTTCTTTGTGTCTCCCTAGAGTTTCTTCAGAGTTATTGTTCTTTGTGTCTCCCTAGAGTTTCTTCAGAGTTATTGTTCTTTGTGTCTCCCTAGAGTTTCTTCAGAGTTATTGTTCTTTGCGTTTCCCTAGAGTTTCTCCAGAGTTATTGTTCTTTGTGTTTCCCTAGAGTTTCTTCAGAGTTATCGTTCTTTGTGTCTCCCTAGAGTTTCCTTCAGAGTTATCGTTCTTTGTGTCTCCCTAGAGTTTCTTCAGAGTTATTGTTCTTTGTGTCTCCCTAGAGTTTCTTCAGAGTTATCGTTCTTTGTGTCTCCCTAGAGTTTCTTTAGAGTTATTGTTCTTTGTGTCTCCCTAGAGTTTCTTCCAGAGTTATTGTTCTTTGTGTTTCCCTAGAGTTTCTTCAGAGTTATTGTCCTTTGCGTTTCCCTAGAGTTTCTTCAGAGTTATTGTTCTTTGTGTCTCCCTAGAGTTTCTCCAGAGTTATTGTTCTTTGTGTCTCCCTAGAGTTTCTTCAGAGTTATCGTTCTTTGTGTTTCCCTAGAGTTTCTCCAGAGTTATTGTTCTTTGCGTTTCCCTAGAGTTTCTCCAGAGTTATTGTTCTTTGTGTGCGCGAGAGTTCCCTAGAGTTTCTCCAGAGTTATCCGTTCTTTGTGTCATCTCCCTAGAGTTTCTCCAGAGTTATTGTTCTTTGTGTTTCCCTAGAGTTTCTCCAGAGTTATTGTTCTTTGCGTCTCCCTAGAGTTTCCTCAGAGTTATTGTTCTTTGTGTCTCCCTAGAGTTTCTCCAGAGTTATTGTTCTTTGCGTCTCCCTTAGAGTTTCTCCAGAGTTACTGTTCTTTGTGTTTCCCTAGAGTTTCTTCATAGTTATTGTTCTTTGTGTCTCCCTAGAGTTTCTCCAGAGTTATTGTTCTTTGTGTCTCCCTAGAGTTTCCTCAGAGTTATTGTTCTTTGTGTCTCCCTAGAGTTTCTTCAGAGTTATTGTTCTTTGCGTTTGCCCAGTCCGTGTTTCTCCAGAATTATATTGTTCTTCGAAATTGGTCTTAGGACATCTATATTATAGTACGCTAAGGATCCGAGGAGGGACAGCTAAAAACTCGAGTACCGCGTAAATGTCGGACTTTTGCTTGACATGCAGGTCAAGATACACACTTCATCTATTCATTCCGCTATGTCAGATTTAAAATTTTGCTTATTGGAAAGTTGATTTTGAAGGCAAAATGTTGCTCACGTGTCAATTGGCATTATTTTGAAGCTGCGTCATGAAGCTACCTTCGGAAAACACGAAGTTTGCCGAAGTTATTCAAGTTGGCTATAAATCCAAAATCTGGGTCGTCTGCTTCGCCCGAAAATTGCCGAAGCTACCTTCGGAAAACACGAAGATTGCCGAAGTTACGCAGGTCATCCCTTCTTCCTCTTATATAATGAAATTTGCAGCGACTTTCGACGAAGTCAGGTTAGGACGCTGTAAATACGTAGGTCGTGTAGGTCGCGAGTTTCGAGTCTTCCCCTCGTCCATAATTTTTGTTTTTTTGTTTTTTTGGGGGGAGGCTTTTCATCAATTTTTTTTAAGGAGAGGGGAGTGGGCGGAAGGAAGGGGGGTGCAGCCGAGGGAGGGGGAAAGCTGGGGGTGGGCGGAGGGGGGGGGGACACGGTGGAGGGGGAAAGCAGGATAGGGGAAACCCAAGCGAAGCTAGGAAGGAGAAGAGGGAGGCGAGTACCTTCTGGAAGTGTGGAAAGCTGGGGGGTGGGGGGGGGTTTGGGAGGGGGGGGAAACGGGGAGGGGGAAAGCAGGATAGGGGGAACCCCAAGCGAAGCTAGGAAGGAGAAGAGGGAGGCGAGTACCTTCTGGAAGTGTGGAAAGCTGGGGGTGGGCGGACACGGGGAGGGGGAAAGCAGGATAGGGGAAACCCCAAGCGAAGCTAGGAAGCGCAGATGCTTCATGCTGCCGTGCGGAGCACGGGTGAGTGGGCGGAAGGGAGTGTAATCATAATAGGTATGTGACGGTATGACGCCATATTCTATATTTTCCTGGAGAAGGAGAGAGAGAGAGGAGAGAGAGGAGAAGCGAGAGAGAGAGAGAGAGAGAGAGAGAGAGAGAGAGAGAGAGAGAGAGGAGAGAGAGAGATAGAGACGAGAGAGAGAGAGACAGACAGACAGAGAGAGACAGACAGAGGGAGAGATAGAGAGACATCCACACATACACATGCGCGCACACAAACACACACAGACACGATTTTGGTCAACTGATGCGCTTTATTCTTGTACAAAAACACAAGAATTTAATTCGGATCTCATATTTTGATTGTAAAAATGTACAACTTGTATAGAAATCATACTCTCTCTCTCTCTCTCTCTCTCTCTCTCTCCTTCTCTCTCTCTCTCTTCTCTCTCTCTCTCTCTCTCTCTCAACTGACTATACTCCCTCGTAAACATGTTTTAAAAGGCATTCTCAAAACGTTAAAATGACTGATTATTTGTGATTTAAAAAACACATCGAACACATATAAAAGAATAATGTCTTGTGGTACACAATCCCTGAGTCTCCCTCTCTCTCTCTCTCATACTCTCTCTCTCTCTCTCTCTCTCTCTCTCTCTCTCCTCTCTCTCTCTCTCTCTCTCTCTCTCCTCTCTCTCTCTCTCTCTCTCAGAAATTAATTTCGCCGGAAATATTTGTTTTAAAATGAGCATTTTCAGTTGAGCTTAAGATTCGACACTTTGGGTTAAAAAACACATGGAGCAGATTATAAAATGAACATCTTGTTATTCTCTCTCTCTCTCTCTCTCTCTCTCTCTCTCTCTCTCTCTCTCTCTCTCTCTCTCTCTCTCTCTCTCTCTCTCTCTCTCTCCTCTCTCTCTCTCTCTCTCTCTCTCTCTCTCTCTCTCTCCTCTCTCTCTCCCTCTCACTCAATAAACCCATACTTAAAGAACAAGCTACAAGAATAGTTTCCAACAACTTTTTCACACACAAAAAAACAATGTAAAGAATATATGAGCATTTTCAGTAGAGTTTAGGATTCGACACTTTTGGTTACCAAAACACATGGAGCAGATTATAAAATGAAACATCTGCTCTCTCTCTCTCTCTCTCTCTCTCCATCTCTCTCTCTCATCTCTCTCTCTCTCTCTCTCTCTCTCTCTCTCTCTCTCTCTCTCTCTCTCTCTCTCTCTCTCACACTCAATAAAACATACTTTAAACAAATGGAAGGAATGTATGAGGATGTATATTTCGGGATGAGTTAGGAAGTAACAAAAAATAAACCGGGGTGGAGTGGGGGTGGGGGTGGGGATGTTGTAAGTAAAGACTGACTTGATCATGTCTCTAACTAACTGGTATTATGAATAACAACAAAATACATCAAGCATTCTAAAAAAATAATCGAGGCAATTTTCTTCTTCTTTTCTTGTATAATAAATGAGAATACAAGAAAAAAAAAGACATTGGCTTTCGTCAAAATAAATTTCCTTTTAAAATTCCTGTACTCATCGAATCAAAATTTCATTTTAAAAAACCACGAGATTCCATCAACAACAAAAGTTCATTTGAAAGTCAAGGCACCAAATCACATCAAAAGTTCATTTGAAAGTCATGGCAGCAAATCACATCAAAAGTTCATTTGAAAGTCAAGGCACCAAATCACACCCAAAGTTCATTTGAAAGTCAAGGCACCAAATCACATCCAAAGTTCATTTGAAAGTCATGGCAGCAAATCACATCAAAAGTTCATTTGAAAGTCAAGGCACCAAATCACATCAAAAGTTCATTTGAAAGTCAAGGCACCAAATCACACCCAAAGTTCATTTGAAAGTCATGGCAGCAAATCACATCAAAAGTTCATTTGAAAGTCAAGGCACCAAATCACATCAAATGTTCATTTGAAAGTCAAGGCACCAAATCACACCAAAAGTTCATTTGAAAGTCAAGGCACCAAATCACATCAAAAGTTCATTTGAAAGTCAAGGCACCAAATCACATCAAAAGTTCATTTGAAAGTCAAGGCACCAAATCACACCCAAAGTTCATTTGAAAGTCATGGCAGCAAATCACATCAAAAGTTCATTTGAAAGTCAAGGCACCAAATCACATCAAAAGTTCATTTGAAAGTCAAGGCACCAAATCACATCAAATGTTCATTTGAAAGTCAAGGCACCAAATCACACCCAAAGTTCATTTGAAAGTCATGGCAGCAAATCACATCAAAAGTTCATTTGAAAGTCAAGGCACCAAATCACATCAAAAGTTCATTTGAAAGTCAAGGCAGCAAATCACATCAAAAGTTCATTTGAAAGTCAAGGCACCAAATCACATTAAAGTTCATTTGAAAGTCAAGGCACCAAATCACATTAAAGTTCATTTGAAAGTCAAAAGGCATCAAATCACATGAAAAGTTCATTTGAAAGTCAAGGCAGCAAATCACATCAAAGTTCATTTGAAAGTCAAAAGGCACCACATCACATCAAAAGTTCAGTTCAAAATCGAATTAACGACTCAATAACAACAGCAACAAAAATCATTCAAAACTCATGACAACAAATTGACAACGAAAGTTAACTTTAAAAAAAATCATGGCAACAAATTAAAAAAAAAAGAAATCACTGTAATATCACGTTAACAAATTACAGTGCATTCAGAAAGTTAACAAATCAAATAGAACTCCCTTTTAAAAGTTTTATCATTTCTTTTAATTGGTCAAGAGGACGCTAAATTCTTATTTTCACATCATTTCTCTCTCTCTCTCTCTCTCTCTCTGTAAAGGTACATGTTAAACATTTTTTACCCCCCCCCCCCCCCCCCCCCCATCGGCCCACATGCATGACAGCACAATGAAAGACCAGTCTCTGTGGGGAAACATGGAATATGTTTCATGTGTATTCAAACTCTCTCTCTCTCTCTCTCTCTCTCTCTCTCTCTCTCTCTTCTCTCTCTCTCTATCATGTCAACAATCTCTCTGTGTGTTTGTAAAGGCACATGTTACATTTTTACCCCCCACCCCACATGCATGACAGCACAATGAAAGGCCAGTCATGTGTTCTGTGGAGAAAACATGGAATATGTTCATGTGTATTCAAACTCTCTCTCTCTCTCTCTCTCTCTCTCTCTCTCTCTCCTCTCTCTCTCTCCCCACTCTCTCTCTCCCTCTCTCTCTCTCTCTCTCTCTCTCTCGCTCTCTCTCTCTCTCTCTCTCTCTCTCTCTGTGTTTGCATAACAAACCAATAACATGCACATATAACCATTGCGTAAAAAAAGCAACAATCACAACTTTGTACAATTCTGAATGACTTGGAAAGTAAGATAGGGTGATGGGGGTGGGGTGGGGGTTGGGTGGTTGCAGGTGGACAGGTAGGGGGTGTGTATGAGGGGTGGTGGGTATAGGGTGGGGTGGGGGGTGGTGATATGATTGGACACAAGGAGGAAGAGTAGAGAGCGTGGTGGAGACATGGACATTTTCTCTTTTTTGGTCTTCAACAACAATAAGACCTCAGAAAAATAAATAGAGCTTCACTTTGAAAATGATGGAATTTTCTCATTTCAATGCAGTGTCAAGCAAACAAAAAATCGCACACACACACTGAATCACTGAATCTTCTTCTCGGTCTTCTGCCTCTTCTCCTTCGTTGGTTGCGAGGAAGGACGAGAGTGATTGCATCCCAATGCTGAAACAAATGAAATACAACGCATTAGACAGTTTGTAACGATTTAAATTAGCCTGGATTCATTTTTAACTTTTTCCTTTTTTTCTCTTCAGTTTCTACAGTTTGGTTCAGTTTCGGTTTTATTTGTGGAAATCTGGATAATTAATGCTACTTTTATATTATTATGTTGCTTTCCTCCGAAGTCGGATTGTGGCTGCCCACTGTAGCGGGGTAATCAAAAACGGTCACACACGTAAATGTTCTCATCCTTAGTTGGTTCATTTTATACCATAGTGCTCAATTGCTTTTTTTTTTTTCGGCTGTTGGGATGATCCCTGGAGTCTTTAAGCCAGGGAAGAACAGCATATATGTTACGCCCAATCCGTAACACGCTATAGTGACAACATAGGCAGACAGATAGAAAGACAGACAGATATACAGACAGACAGACAGACAGACAGACAGATAGACAGACAGACATATAGGCAGACAGACAGATAGACAGACAGACAGATAGACAGACAGACAGACAGACAGACAGACAGATGGATAAATAGTCAGCCAGGAACAAACAAACAGACAACACTGCGAACATTAGCCAGCTACGTGGCTGTTTAATCAACCTTAAGGGCCGGCCACACTGCATACGACACGACCCCAATGCGATGCGACCGTGACATTCGTGAGGCGTGGTTCTCGTGACATTCTACCGTCTACACGAATCCGATGAAATCCTACGAGTTACGTCCACTGTGATTATTTCAGGCATCAGAAGAGTCTGAAGTCCCATCCTCTGAAAACCGCGGTAAAAGGGACATCAAGGCCCCAGACTGAAGAGGGACAACGCTGAAATCAGTTCCCAACACCACCAAAAAGACTGAAGATAGTGATAAATCACTTTGAAATGCTATTTAACACAATTTTGTATACTTTTTTTTTTTTTACATCTGTATCGTTAAAATATTGGGACTTTCCTGGAGTTACACTGCCTCCAGGATCGTTCCCACCATCTTTATATCTACTAATGTCCCATATGTGTCTGTTTCAGACCGGAGGACGTTAAACGGATTTTCATTCAAAGGCAGGATAACACTCAATAAAAAGGCAAAACCTCTGACAAGAGAAGCCAATCCTCTGTCAGAAATTCTTAATCCTCTGAAATCCTCGGACAATTCTGATGCCTGTTATTTGTTGTGGGACCCAGAGATGCACCAGCCACGCCCGTCCTATCAACGCGAGAGCAGCCCTGCTCCAGCCTATGATGTCCGTGTTGTGTTTCTGGGGAGCAGGCACACACGGGATATTCCATTAAGCATACAAGGCACATAGCTACTCCCGGCTTGGTGACCATCGGATACGATGAAAGGAGTCCTTGCGAAATGTCCCCATGGGTGTACCAGTCCATTTTTCATGACTGCAGAGCCCACCGGCAAAAGACACCCACTCAGAAACCAGAATGCATCCAACAGCCCCCAAAAACACAGGTGAGGCCAGTGCATCACTAGACAACAATCCTCGGACAATTCTGATGCCTGTTATTTGTTGCTCACCCCCCACCCACCCCACAGTACACGAATCTTGATATAAAAATAAATGTCATTTTGTACCAGACATTGTCGTTTGATTCGTGTGTGTGTGTGTGTCAGCATGAGTATAAGAGTGAGCGAACATATTAGAGTCCTTTTTAAGAGGAACGTATTTCACACGACTCACGGACAACTGACATCGTCACAATCGGATTGATTTGGGATCAAATCGTATGAGAGAGAGAGAGAGAGAGAGAGAGAGAGAGAGAGAGAGAGAGAGAGAGAGAGAGAGAGAGAGAGAGAGAGAAATAGAGATGTAACGCCCTCTGGGCCAAAAGGCCATTTGAGGCATTTGAAATTATGAAGATGCTTAACGGAAAGGAAGACTTTAGTAAAAATACAGATGTTTATTTAATTCATAAAGATTTTGAACAAGATTTAAAGTAGGAGTACAAATATTTAGATTGATAGGAAATTTTGAAAAGAGATTTTGAAGAATAAGCTAAGTTTTTTTTATAAAAAGTATTTTGTGATAAAATGTTTGTTAAAAGATATTTAGCAGTTTACTTTTACTTCTCTGGCAGATAGAAGAAATTTAAGATTAAAAAAACCCAGGACCACAGCTAAAATTTACTTTTTGTGCTCAAAGGTTTTATTTATAAAAATGTTTAAAAAGAGGCCAAAGCCTTTATTAAGTTTTATACAATATTACATTTAAGTTAATGGTTCAGGTCCGCTTTAAAAAATAGAAAAAAATGATGCAGCGTGGGATGGCCCTTTAAAGGGTCTGCTACACTACATACATACAATCCGATCTCGAAGCGATGCGATTGTGACGATGTGAGTCGATCCCTATTCGTGTGAAATACTTCCGTCTCAAAAACAATTTCGCTCACTATGCTCAAGTAGACCCCAATACACGACATTTAATTAACGCGAGTCGTGACTCACCCACGTCGTCAAAACCGCATACGCATTGGCATCAAATCGTACGCAGTATGGCAGGCCCTTAACTAAGGCGTCTGGATTCTCCCTCTTACCTTCTTATCCCCTCTGGGCGGGGGCTTTCGTCCTTAAGCGGTCAGGGGTGGGGGTGGTGACGGGAAGGAAATCACCGAGGGTGAGGCTGCGGGTTGGACGGTAGGGGTTGGTGTGGGGTGGGCGGACGAAGGGGAAGGCAGTCACTAGCCTCCACACCAACCCCCATACCGCGTTGTCCTCTGCCTCCACCACCACCTTCACCCAGCTGCAAGGCCTTCCCTGGTGCTGGCCAATGGTTCTCCTGCCGGGGACAAATGGAACAACGGAAAACATTAGAGACCCAGTGACGCACCACGATTAAGTCCCTTGGGTTTTTTTTCTGGGTTGCTGTGACCCACATACGAGTTTCCCCATATTCAATAAACTGGCGTGTCTTTTTTTCAATTTGGGGCCATTTATATGGGAGTCAGACTTGGTCAAAACAAGATTTATTTCTAGTTGTAAGAGGGAAAACACGTGAAACCCGTGATTTTGACACGTGATCTGGTGGATCTTTAACAACAGGCATCAGGAAACATTACCCCCCCCCCCCTCTCTCTCTCTCTCTCTCTCGGCCTATGTATTATGTCCAGAGGGCTGGATGTAAAATAGCATGTTATTGCTTACTCTATTACCCTCTAAAATAAAATTCATTCATTCATTCATTCAATCATTCATTCTCTCTCTCTCTCTCTCTCTCTCTCTCTCTCTCTCTCTCTCTCTCTCTCTCTCTCTCTACTCTCTCTCTCTCTCTTATGCCACCTTGTTTATATTGTACTCTTTCTATTTTATTATTTTGTTACTTTCATTAAGTAATGATCTGTGGAGGCATGTTCCTTTTACGTACTCATTCTTTGATATGGGCCTAAGGCCTAATCAGTAAATCATTCAGACTCGGATTCGACTCTCTCACGCACACACGCGCGCGCGCACACACACACACACACAGAAATATGATTCATCCACGCCCATTTTTAATGAGCATACATTACATCAAACTCAACACGACCCCCACCCCCCCCCCACCCCTCCTCCACACCTATTTAATCTACAGCATAATCCGCCTTTGAGCATTGATGAAAACACACACACACACACACACACACACACACACACACACACACACACACACACACACACACACGCACACACACACACACACACACACACACACACACCACACACACACACACACACACACACACACACACACACACGCGCGCGCGCGCACACACACACGTTTGATTAATGTTCTTTCAGTTATGTTGTATCTCTGTCATGTTGCTGCACCTAACCTGAATTTCTCCTTTGGAGATATTAAAGTATACTTGAACACACACACACACACACACACACACACACACACACACACACACACACACACACACACACACTAACAACAACAACAATAGTAATAACTAGAGCGTTAAGACGCTAAATCACCAACCGCGCGGCAGCGTTTTCGGCTCCAGTGACCTTGACCTTTGACCCATGACCTTCATTATCGAACTTGGCCTAGATCTCTCCATTACCTACCCGCATGCAAAATGTGAGCATCCTAAGTCCATCCGTTCAAACGCTAGAGAGGATACATACAAACATACAAACATAGTCCGCCTCAGACACATGTGAAAACATTACCAATCCGCTCTCTACGATCACGGTTGGTAATAATGATAATAATAATGATAACAACACACCATTCTTAATGCGTTACCTCCCTTGGAAACCTAAATTTAACTTTTTATCTTTTTAACTTTCTAGTCAACTGGGACAGGAAAGTTCCGGTTGGCAATATGTAAATAGATCTGCACATATCTGTAAGTAATGTTTATATTAAAGTCAGGCCCTTTTCGATCCGATTTTAACAATAAAAGTCTAAAAAGTTGTTGTTTTTAACTCATGGCCCTGGAATTTTGACAGTGGAAAAGCAACCGGTTAGCTAAAAGTCCAGAATGTTATTTTAACACACATCTTACCAATTTTAACCGCTTTAAACCGCAGCAGTACTAATAACAAATACCTATACTACTATATCCTTAAACAAACATACCTCATCTCCCCTCCATCTTCATCCTAACTAATGTGCCTCTAAGCAGGTCGGAGGACGTAAAATAATTTTCTTCTCGATGATGATAATAATAATCTCTGAAGACCTACCCATGATCCCACATTACAATGTGGCGATTTGGGTGGTGGTGGTGGTGGGCAGGACGGAGAGATCCCCGGGTCCAGGTCTCCTTGACCACGTCCCGGATCACATCCCGGATGGACTCTCGCTTCCCCCAAAATTGGGAGCAATCTTGGGGGGCTGAGAGTCCATGCCTCTCCAGGATATGATCCCTGTAATGGACAGAGACACAGTTTTAAAAACTACCATCGTGTAAAAAACAGGGTTGTTTCACAAGATAATAATAATAATGGGAATTTATATAGCGCTTTTTTTCACATGAGGTCAGTGCGTTTTATATTTATAGCAACAACATTAAATGCAACCGAATAATGAATCATCAGAAAGTAAAATACACACGATGGTTACACGCAACGTTCTCGATCTCTTTCAATTTTACAAGAGTAAAGTTACAATATGAAAATTCTAAGAAACATCTCTCTCTCTCTCTCACTCACACACACACACACACACACACACACACACACACACACACAATTCGCTTACGTGACGTAGTCGGGGAGTTCTGTCCTTTCTGGACTCCCCTGGACCCTAGGGACACGCGAGTTCTGAAATCCAATCAATCAATCAATCAGCCAATGAACCAATCCAAACAACCAATTGATCAATCCCTCTATCCATCCATCAGCCCAATGGTATTAGGTATTGCATAGTCACAGAGGCGTTTCTGTGAAATTCGGGTTGCTCACACCTGGAGAGCGCGTCGCAGCCAGCGGCGCGCTCGCCACCCAACTTTTGCATGCGATTTTGGTGTGACGGACGAAGAAGGAAAGGTGACCAAATAACTTTTCCGTTGCCATTTTGTGTGCTAAGTGCGTGGGCACACGGGACCTCGGTTTATCGTCTCATCTGAAAGACGCAATGATTGTAGGCAATGCGACTTGGAATAGAAACTTTAGGGCGTACACACACTAGGCGAGGAAACCTCATCCGTAAATGCATAATTTTTTTTATTATAAGTAAAAGAAAGAAAAAAAAACACAACACCAAATAAGCGTTCCCACGAGGTTCTGTGACCCACATCTGGAACTCTAACGCTGGGCCTGATAAGTTACTGCCTTTTTCTTTTTTAACTTTAGGTTTTCACGTTTTCTCTCTCTCTCTCTCTCTCTCTCTCTCTCTCTCTCTCTGTTTTCTTTTAACCAAGGACAGATCGGAAGGATAGGCTTTGCCTAAAATATTAATTATTGTTAAATTAAGTTTTCAGTGTGTTCACACACACACTCTCTCTCTCTCTCTCTCTCTCTCTCTCTCTCTCTCTCTCTCTCTCTCTCTCTCTCTCTCTCTCTCTCTCTCTCTCTCTCTCTCTCTCTCTCTCTCTCTCTCTCTCTCTCTCTCTCTCTCTCATCATCATCATCATCTGTTTTTAGCTAAAGATACAAAGCTTAGAACAGAGAAATTGGATTGGTGCATAAAACGTTGTGGTGCATTACCCGACTTACCCTATTAGTAACTTACACATTAGTGTTGGTTGGTCGGTCTAACAGTTATTCTTTAGAGTAAATGTAAATTTATTTTTCTCTAGTGTAATCAAGATGTTTTATTTTATGTTTCTTTAAAAAAAATCTTATGAACTGATTTAGTCGCCAGTTAGGCTTATATTCTTTAGTTCATGGTTTGTGCTTCCTTGGCATCGGAGCATTGTTTGCTAATGTCAATAAAATTCAATTTCAATTGCTCTCATAATCATCATCATCAAAATTAGAATTGGACCCGTTGTGTCCCAGGCCGGATATCTTCAACTCCTTTAGAAACACTTATCCCAAAGTGCCCAGACCAGGACGCAGGATCTATTGGGCCTGGGACATAGCCCATTGGGCCGAGGATCTATTGGGCCTGGGACATAGCGGGCCGAGGATCTATTGGGCCTGGGACATAGCGGGCCGAAGACCCATTGGGCCTTGGACATAGCGGGCCGAGGATCTATTGGGCCTGGGACATAGCGGGCCGAGGATCTATTGGGCCTGGGACAGAGCGGGCCGAGGACCTATTGGGACTGGGACATAGCGGGTTTATCCCTCCATAACAATCATCATCATCATCGCAATCATCATCATCAGCGCCATCATCAACATCGTCCTCCTCTTCATCATCAATATAACTGAATTGAATTGAATGAATTTTATTCATAGAAGGCAATAGAATAGTGTGTGTGTGTGTGTGTGTGTGTGTGTGTGTGTTCACACCCTGCTTCCTCAAACCACTACCATCATATCCTCCCTTTCCCCTTAAATCTGTCTTTTTACTTTCACTGTCTCATTTATTCATGATTTCTACTCACACTACCTCACCTCAACTAACCCTCTCTTTTCATTCTGAGCTCTATTCAGTTTTTGGCTCACGTCGTTTTTTAAAACAAAGTGAGTCTATAGTATCGTACATGTTCGGTTGTGTGTCTGTGTGTATGTGTGTGTGTGTGTGTGTGTGTGTGTGTGTGTGTGTGTGTGTGTGTGTGTGTGTGTGTGTGTGTGTGTGTGTGTGTGTTGCGTCCGTGGCCCAGACCTTTAACCTTAACTCAAACCTTAACGTTGTCATTTTCTCTAAACATATAAGGCGTTAGAGGGTTAAAGTTAGCAGGATACTTGATTTTGACGTGAGCCTTCAAGTCACGACGATCAAAGCAGTCAGATACATTGATAAAGAACAAAATAAAGATAATCATTTGTTGCAGAGATTACTGTTGTGCAACGACTCAGTCACACTCTTCAAACTAAAGAAGACTCTCACTCTCCACTGAAACTTTAACGTTGTCATTTTCTAAAAAAAACATAAGATGTTAGAGGGTTAAAGTTAGCAGGATACTTGATTTTGACGTGAGCCTTCAAGTCATGGCGATCAAAGCAGTCAGATACATCGGTAAGGAACAAAAGAAAGAAAATCATTTGTTGCAGAGATTACTGTAACTGTTGTGTTGTACCGAGTAGGAGATACATACTGGAAAGAAGACTCTCCATTAGATATACAAAAACGCTCTTTAAAAAGAAACACAAGACTTCAGGTGTGTACAAATAGGTACATTTTAACGTCGTCAACTTATATTTTCTGTAACAAATGGATGTACTGAGTGTGTGCGTTGACGGCCCGGTTGTTTAGCTTTATTTGCGCCTTTGAGTAACGGTTGTTCGTGTTCATTTGCACATCATCTCTGCGCATAACTTAGCCTACCGCACTTCCGGCAACAAGGCCTAGGCCTAGAGTCCATGCCTTACCTCATAATCAAGACGACGTACTTAACATTTAGCCCACATTCATTTCAGTCTTGAAAAAAAATATACGGAAAATCCAGGGTTCGTCGATTTCACTGCCTTCGACGTACGAATCCTTTGTTAGTCCTAGACGATTGATCACCATGAGCAAAGACTGTACAGGGGAAGATAAACATGGATGAGCTTGCTGGCTGTGACTTTGACCTTTGCTTTGTGGCAGAGGGGGGGGGGGGGGGGGGGGGGGGAATTAACGAAACGAAAATAAAATATTAGGACTAATATAAAATATCTTACAGAAATGTAGATGATGTGGAACAAGTTTTCATCGCATGAACAATCAGTTTAAAACAGTAACAGATCACGCAACTTCAATTATTAATTTTCTAAGAGTAAGAGGCTTAGACCCACAGGCAAAGACTAGGCCTACTACAGGTGTCCGTAGACCCCCCTTACCCAGGCGGGGGTGGGGTGGGGTGGGGGGGGTGGGTGGTGTGTGGGGGTGGGGGGGGGGATTGGTCACTATGTTTTTTTCTGAAAGCTTGGTCAATATGCTTTTCAATTTTACTTGTTTGCCAAAAATAAAAATAGGGCTCCACTATGTTACATGCGCATACATATAATTAAATTTTAAAGAAAGGGGTAGGGGTGCATAGAAATAATTTTAATTTACACAGTAAAATAAAAATTAATTCTGTTTTCAGATGCACAAGTGTCTACATAACAGTATTCTCTCTATACAGGCATGGGAATTGTCATGGGAATTCCCATGCCTGCTATAGTAATAAAAATCAGACGTGAGCCTTGCAGGCTTTGCCTCTTGTTTGTCTTGCTTTTAAACGACTTAAAATTTATCAACCAAAAAAAGGAATGGTTCCAGCAAAAAAAAAAGTTATATAAGTGCATGGCTTTGTACATCGATTTCTCGGCAAATATGTAGATTTACACCCTCCTGCTCCATTTCTTGGTTCCTTCCGTGGTTAGGGATAGGGTTAGGGTTAGGGTTAGGGTTAGATGGTCTTTTCTTTTGCCACAAGCATCTGTTTTTGGGGGTCAAAATCATCTATTTTTTTGGAGCATTAAATCGCTGCCCTTTTAAACTCCGTCTCTCTCCCCCCACTAACCCCCAGTCTGATGAAAGCTCTACGAGAGGAAAGCTTGCTTCTTCCCTTTTTCTACCTCGATCACCAAACAAACCAAACCCTGGTGAGTTTCCCCATTCTACCATTTGTGTCCCCTAATAGAATAAGCCAATAATAGTACATTCTTTTTCATTTAAAAAGTAATAGAAAGGGGCAAACCAAGCAATATAAGGAGCATGCAAAACACAGTCATACAAAACGAAGGGAAAATAACTTAATAAGGGAAATCTCACAGTCACACATAGAGAAAACATGTCACAAAGTATCTGGTTAGGTGGGGAGAGAGAGAGAGAGAGAGAGAGAGAGAGAGAGAGAGAGAGAGAGAGAGAGAGAGAGAGAGAGCAATATAGACAGTGAGAGAGACAGACAGAGAGAGAAGAGAAAGAGAGAGGGGGGAGAGAGAGATAAACAGAGAGATAGACAGTGACAGAGAGAGAGAGAGATACACAGAGAGAGAGAGAGAGAGAGAGAGAGAGAGAGAGAGAGAGAGAGAGAGACCGAGAGACGATGAGAGAGAGAGAGAGCAGAGAGAAAAGAGATAGATAGAGACAGAGACAGGGAGATAGATAGATAGAGTAAGCAATCAGTACACGCTTTTTTTACACCCCGCCCTCTTTAAAAATAATAATAAAAAGAGACAAAGCAATATAAAGAGCATGTAAAACACAGTCATATAACGAAATTGAACAAAGGGGGAAATTCGCTCTTTCCAATTAACTACCCTCCACCAGAGTTGATTACGATACCAACCATCTAGCAATGCGTGGATCAGAACCAAAGTGAGACAAACAAAATACAGTCGTATAGAGAAAACATGTAACAAAGGATCCGGTTAGAGAGAGACACGGAGATAGAGAGAGCGAGACAGAGATAGAGAGACAGACACAGACACAGAGAGAGAGAGAGAGAGAGAGAGAGAGAGAGAGAGAGAGAGAGAGAGAGAGAGAGAGAGAGACACACACACACAGAGAGAGAGACAGAGACAGAGAGAGACAGACACAGAGAGACAGAGAGAGAGACATAGAGACACAGAGAGAGACAGAGACAGCAAGAGAGAGAGACAGAAACAGATAGAGAGACAGAGACGGAGAGAGAGACATAGACACAGAGAGAGACATAGACACAGAGAGAGACATATACAGATAGAGAGACAGAGACATAGACAGAGAGAGAGAGAGACATAGACAGAGGCAGAGACAGCGACAAAAGAGAGACAGAGACAGCAGAGAGCGAGAGAGAGAGAGAGAGAGAGAGAGAGAGAGAGAGAGAGAGAGAGAGAGAGAGAGAGAGAGAGAGAGGGTTGCCTGCCAGAGTAGCGTATATCGCGTTTCAGTAGTTTGGAGAAAAACGAAAATCAAAGTTTGAAGCTTTAGTACATCAATAAACGAAACCTTTGTAGCGCGGAAAGAGTTTAGGCGTTTACTTTGATATCTTCGCCATTAGCAAGAGAAAGAAATGTAACAACACAATGTTTAGTTTTAGCACAATAATTAATCAAACTAGGTAGGGGTAGCGCTATAACAAAAAGGCCGGGGGCATTCAATCCACAAGGCGCTCTAAACACCCAGCCTATCACGAGTATAGTCACATGTCTCAGTTCAGTCTGACGTGCTCTGCTCTGGCCGTACCAGTGGTGGTCCACAACAAAGTGACCCTTGTCTGCACCCCTTTCAAGAAGATTCACGTCTCGCGCCGCCATATTGAATTCTAGCTTAAAATTGCTCGCAAATCTAGTTATTATGTCTTGGAAACGTCCACCACGTTATTTCAAAGTACTCAGCTAAACATTCCGATATAGCATTTATTTTGTGATGGAAAGTTTTATACGTAGATTTACAACCCTTTTTATTTTATGATTCTTGTGGCACTTCTTGCGTTCGGATTCTCAGGCCGATTTTCGGCACATCGATCGTTAAAATTATCAAAGACACTAAAAGAAAGATAAGATTAAAATCTGTCGTAATAATTTACATAAGTAGGCCTATAAAAAAAAGTCAAAGTTCAGAGCTAAGAATTGTGGTTCTGAATCATCAACAGTAAGCCGAAGCATGCTGCTTAGGTGAAAGCTGAATCATCAACAGTAAGCCGAAGCATGCTGTTTAGGTGAAAGAAAACACTCACACAAACAAGAAAGTTTTTTCTGTCATCGTGGAACTACGCTGATGAAAAACGCCTATAGAAAATAACCAAGAGATAATACTAACAACAATTAGAGACTTACTGTTTCGGTAGTAAACCCCATTCTTTTACTTTCAAGTTGTCCTTGGCATTCAGGCACCAAAATAGTTGAGTGGATGTCGGATAAATGATATCGCCCCAAACACCATTCAAGATTAGGAGCGCGGATGCGAAAGCTTTATCTGATTGGTCAATTTCTTCCGGGTGGATAGCTGCGCACGCGCGCTACATCCTCCACATGCCCCACATGACCGAAAGGCCAAAGAGGGCGTAAAACACATTATTTTCTCTACAACCTCTTCAGTTGCCATCCCGATTACCCAAGCTCCGTAGCTCGTTGAAAATGTCGTAAGGATACCAATTACTGAGTTAAGCAACGTCGACCTTGGTCAGAACTTGGATGGGTGACCATTGTAACTAACAGGGCCGGTCAGCCAAAGCCTCGCGGCCTATCAAGTGTCCTTTCTCTTTGTTTCTATTTTCACGTATGCACATGGCACTACCGTAACGAGTTTAGAAGACTAATTTGATTTGCTTAAAAAAAAAGTTACTCATGAACATCAGTCCTGGGTATGATCCGGGTTAGAGTGTAAAGCCGGCGACAGACTATGTGACTGCCTCATGTGACTCGATCAGGTCGTGACGTTTCACCTCATTTGCATACCATCTAACTCGATCAGTCTGACTCAGTCGGGCCCAGTCAGGTGACAGGGCCGAATAGGGCGGGTTCTAAATTTCACTGAACGAGTCTGATCGAGTCAGATGGCTTGTGACCTCTTCTGTGCGGGAAACAAAATTTGATCTACGTCACGACCTGATCGTGTCATATGAAGCAGTCGCATAGTCTGTCTCCAGCTTAAGACCCTCAGTTGCCCGTGTCTTGATAGAGTTATGTGGTTTTTTTGGATGACATAGGATTATTCGTTGCTTCAAACATTCAGTTGGCGAACGTTTTAGCAGGACATTTTATAATAATTATTTAGAAGAAATCGAAAATATCGCTCTTTTAACACGGTGTTGCTGACTTGATTTCGTCTTGTCTGAAAGAGGGTTTTTGTGTGTGTGTGTGTGTGTGTTGTCCAACCAAGGTTAAACGCGATCTAGAGTGGCACAGAGGTCACGCGTTCGCCTCCTGAAGAGTAAACCATGGGTACAGGGGATTTTTCTTCTCACTCTGCACTAGGCCTTACGATCGGAACGTGGAGTCTTTCGGGTGAGACGATAAATCGTGTGCCAGTGCACTTATCCCAGTTAAATCCAGTGGCAATGAAAAAAACATTATTTGGTCACCCACCCCTCCCCCTTTTTGTTTTCCCCTTCCTCATCAATCACACAAAAATCGCATGCAAAAAAAAAAAGGGTGTCGCGCCTCTGGCTGCGACGTGCTCCCCAGGTGGGAGCATCTCGTATTTTACAGAGACGCCTCTGTGACTATCTTTTGTGTGTGCACGCATGTGTGTGTATGTCTGTGCGTGCGTGTGTGTGTGTGTCTGTCTGCGTGCGTACGTTGTGTGTCTGTCTGCGTGCGTACGTTGTGTGTGAGGGTGTTTGTGTGTGTGTGTTGGTGTATGTGGTCAGTCCGTGCGGCTCGGTGGTTGTTGTTGCTTATTGAATGGGGGATGAACGAGTCGGTGTCGATAAATGTGTTTGGATGTGTGTTAGAGAAAGAGAGAGAGAGAGAGAGGGGGAGAGAGAGAGAGAGAGAGAGAGAGAGAGAGAGAGAGAGAGAGAGAGAGAGAGAGAGAGAGAGAGAGAACACTTTTGAAAACTTGAAAACTTAAACTTTATTTTCCAAGGATATAGATTTTAGGCAACGCCTATTCTTCCAATCTGTCCTTGATACATATATACTTAACACAAAAGACAAACATGGCAAGGCATACTATTACGCATACAGAGCTGAATACAAAGGTAGCAAAGAGAGAGAGAGAGAGAGAGAGAGAGAGAGAGAGAGAGAGAGAGAGAGAGAGAGAGAGAGAGAGAGAGAGAGAGAGAGTTGCTTTCTATATGAGTTGTTGCTGGTTGTAATTCTTGAGTTCTGTTTTTGTTGTCTATTTGGTGATGAATAATTGATTGTAAAGCGCTTTGGGCTCATCTGAGGTAAAGCGCTATATAAATGTACTATTATTATTATTATTATTATTATTATTATTATTATTATTATAAAGAACCAAAACAAAATAGCGTGTAACTTATGATGGAAAATAAGGATTTAGACGTTAACTAGCTGTCACTACCCGCTTCGCGGCTTCTCGTGCCCTCGTGCCCTCATTATCTGTAGACTACTGTAAGCAAGACTAGTTTATCTCTCCACAACAGCACCAAACCATCTGTTTGTACAAACAACAACAACAAAATGATAATAATAATAATTAGCATTCATAGCTCCTAATCTTAAAAAAAGCCCTAAGCGCTTACAATGATAAATGAATAAACCAAATGATAATGATAATAATTAGCATTCATAGCTCCTAATCTTAAAAAAAGCCCTAAGCGCTTACAATGATAAATGAATAAACCAGCAAGCAATACAAATAAATATATTATACACACACACATGCGCGTGTGCATGCACGCACGCACTAAACACAGACACATGCATGCCCCAAACACACACACACACACGCACGCACACACACACGAACGTGCTACATGCACACGCGCACACACACACACACACACACACACACACATGCACACACACACACACACACATGCACACAAACATACGTGGATGGAAGGGGCACAGTACTTTGAAAAGAAAGATAGCAGGCTATGATTTGAAAAGAGTAGTTTTGAGAGAAGACTTAAATGAAGAAAGGGAGTTGGCAGAACGGAGAGGTAAAGGGAGTGTATTACAAGTGGAGGGGGCATGGAAAGAGAAGGAACGTTCACCAAGAGTCCTGGTGCGGTAACGAGGGATCTGGAGGAGAGAAGTGTCAGGAGGAGCATAACTGTCTAAGAGGTGTGTAAAGGTTCAGAAAATCAGCGAGATAAGAAGGAGCCAGACCATTCAGGCATTTGCAACAGAGCAGAGATAACTTGTATTCGACACACCTCCGACAGGAAGCCAGTGAAGATATTCAAGCAATGGGGTAGAGTGAGAGAATTTGGAAGACCTCAGTACAAGGCGTATGAAAAAGTATAATAACAATATTATCACTTCACTGTCTCTACCATTTAAAAAAAAGAAAGAAACCAAAGCAATTCTGTCATCATGTCCACTTCCTTTCCTATTAAAAACACAACAAACAAACGCAACTTGTAGACAAGGCTGCTGATGCAATGGAGAGATGCAAGCAGGACGACATCCTCATCATGGATTTTTCAAAAGCCTTTGACAAGGTCAGCTACACGCTGTTTTTCCCACAAACTATAACTGTACGGCATAGACAGCCAAAACCAATTGCATGGATCCAGAGTTTCCTTAGCAACAGGCAGCAGTCGGTCGTAGAAAGAGGAACAAAATGGAAGTTCTGTGCTTGTAACTTCCTCTCATCTGTCACTCTCTTTGACTCTGCCCTTTCCTTTTGCTTACTGTCATCTACTGTATTTCTGCCTTGTTGGTTCATTCCCCTGTTGTTGTTTTTTCTAAAAAGTCTCACAAATATTTTCAGCCAGCCAAAGACGGACATGCTGGGTCTATTTTTAGGTGCATAACGGCAGCATGACGCATCTGCGCTCGTAATAACAGGAAACTGTTGGAGCGATCGACGAAGAAGAAAAAGAAGAAGAAGAAGAAGAAGAAGAAGAAAGAAGAAGAAGAAGAAGAAGAAGAAGAAGAAGAAGAAGAAGAAGAAGAAGAAGAAGAAGCACCTGATCCTCACACTTCTAGTAGCCTAGAATGCAGACTAAAAGACATGAGAAAAGACTCTTAGATTAGTCAGAAGATATCTTTTCTTTGCTTTGAATGCTTAGCTAGTGTTGTGAAACTATAAAGAAGGACAACTCTGCCCTATTTTGCTGTCTCTATAATTAGGTTGTTGTTTTGTTTGTTTGGTTGTGTTTTTTAAACAGCTACGAAGCAAAACTGAGTGAACCTGGTAATGTTTTGAATGAATTCTGTTCTGGACTATCTATCAGACTATGATAACACGACAACGTATGAAAAGCAGGCCCTAGGATGCTCAAAATTTGCATGTGGATAGATACTAAGAATATCTAAGCGAAGTTCGAAAATAAAGATAATAGGTAAAAGGTCAAGGTCACTGTAGCCGAAAATGCTGCTGAACACCTGGCACGGTAATGGATGTACATAGGATGCTCAAATTTTGCATGCGGATAGGTACTAAAACTATCTAGTCCATGTTAAAAAATGAAGATCATAAGTCAAAGGTCAAGGTCATTTGTGCCAAAAATGCGGCTGAGCACCTGGCACAATAATGATTGAACGAAGGACTCTAGGATTCTCAAAATTTGCATGCAGATAGGTACTAAGAATATCTTGACCAAAGTAAAACTTGAAGGTCAAAGGTCATAAGTCAAGGTCACTGGAGCCGAAAATGCTGCTGAGCACCTGGCACAATAACGATTGAACGGAGGAAGCTAGGATGCTCAAAATTTGCATGCAGACAGGTACTAGAAATATCTTGACCAAATTAAAAAATGAAGGTCAAAGGTCAAAGTCAAGGTCACTGGAGCCAAAAATGCTGCCAAGCACCTGGCACAATAATCGATTGAACAGAGGAAACTAGGATGCTCAAAATGTGTATGCAGATAGGTACTAGGAATATCTTCACAAAATTCAAAGATGAAGGTCAAAGGTCATAAGTCAAGGTCACTGGAGCCGAAAACGCTGCTGAACACCAGGCACGGTAATGGATGTACATAGGATACTCAAAGTTTGCATGCGGATAGGTACTAAAACTATCTAGTTCATGTTAAAAAATGAAGATCATAAGTCAAAGGTCAAGGTCATTTGTGCCAAAAATGCTGCTGAGCACCTGGCACAATAATGATTGAACGAAGGAAACTAGGATGCTCAAAATTTGCATGCAGACAGGTACTAGAAATATCTTCACCAAATTAAAAAATGAAGGTCAAAGGTCATAAGTCAAGGTCACTGGAGCCGAAAATGCTGCTGAGCACCTGGCACAATAACGATTGAATGGAGGAAACTAAGATGCTCAATATTTGCATGCAGATAGGTCATAAGTCAAGGTGACTGGAACCGAAAATGCTACTGCACAGCTGGCATGATAACGTTTGAGCGGAGGCACCTATGAGGCTCACTTTTGGTAAATGGATAGGTACTAAGGATATCTAGGCCAAGCTAAAAATTGAAGGTCATAGGCCAAAGGTCAAGGTCACAAGAGCCAAAAATACTGCTGAGCCCCTGGCACGATGATGTGTGAATGAAGGGATCTAGAACCCTCAAATATTACATGCTGATAGGTTCTAACAGTATCTAGGCCAAGTTCGAAACTGAACGTTATAGGTCAAAGGTCAAGGTCACTGGAGCCGAACATGCTGCTGAACACCTGGTAACGGAGGAGCCTAGGATGCTCACATTTTGCATGCTGATAGGTACTAAAGATATCTAGGACATGACAAAAAGTGAAGTTCATAGGTCAAAGGTCAAGGTCACTGGCACTGAAAATGCTGCCAAACACCTGGCACAACAATGATGGAACAAAGGAAACTAGGACACTCAAAATTTGCATGCAGATAGGAACTAAGAATATCTTCACCAAATTCAAAAATGAAGGTCAAAGGTAATAAGTAAAGGTCTCTGGA
>CM065708.1:36320235-36321981 GCA_017654935.2 Phymorhynchus buccinoides
CATTTCTGCATAAAATAAAACTTATTGTCTGGTTATTGAACCCATGATGATATTGTAAAGTCAATATCCCATACTTTTTGTGAGCAGTATACACACCCACACACACAGAGACAGACCCTGAACATAGGACACTATAGATCACAATTTAAATTGTCCTATTGTGTTCTCCCTTGTCAGGACAAATGTATGATTAAATTTTTTTAACACTGGCATGCTATGCTTTATTGATTTCTGCAAGAGCCAGGACATTGTCCTATTGTTTTGTCTCGGGACAGTTTGTCCTAAAAAAAAATCATTTTTCAACCCTCAGTACATTACTGCATTTTATGATTAATTATGTAGTATTAATACTACAAATTTATTGTAGTATTAATAATACTATAAATGAATAGCAAGACAATCAATCTTTAAATGAGCTAATGAATGAGCAAATTTTATAACTAGTAATTGATTAAAATTGAAGCATGGGTGCAACTCCCAAAATTAAAAAACACCACCTGAAAGGCAGGGGCATAGGGACCCATGGCCATGACAGGGCACAGGGGCAGAGCCCTGTCGGACAATTCAAGGCAGAGGTATAGGGACCCATGGCCCTGACAGGGCACAGGGGCAGAGCCCTGTCGGACAATTCAAGGGTGGGGGGGGGGGGGAAATAAGAGAGAGAAATAATGAGAGAGACAGACAGTTAAAATGATAGACCGTTTGAGTCTCAAAAACCTTGTAAAATTATTACATTGCCTTTGAAAACTACCAAGATAGAACAACCAGGTGCAAAATGCCCCAAATTGCTTGTTTTTAGTTTTTTGGACGAATTAAAAAAAAACCCACTAAAGTTCAGTTTCTGGTCAAATTAAAAATACTGAAATCAGTGTAAAAATTAAAGAGTAGCACCCATGTTGAAGAATGATTGATTGAGTGAATTATTACAAAACAAAAACCGTAATTTCTCTTTTGCAGATATTAAAGTATACTTGAACTTGAACTTCAACCAGTAAAACTAAAAGCAAAAATAATTATGTAAAAATAGCTTTTTAAGACATGGTGACCCCCCCCCCCCCCCCCCCCTATTCTTCTTGCCTTATGTTTCTTTCTATACCTACCCCCCCCCCCCCCCCCCTCGATTCCCATTCCCCACTCTGCTGTCCCCCCTCCCCTCCTCAAATCTTCATACTGTCATGACATCCCCCCCCCCCCCCCCACACACACACACAGCAGGAAGACATGTAGCTCACACACTCTGAGACCCAGTGCCAACTGGATCCCAGCACACTGGTTGAACAGTCTGAATGGCAGACGGCATGAATGTCTGGAGGAAAAGGCAGGTCCGTGTCCTCCGGCTCCTCAGCCTCTCTAACTCTTCTAGCGCCATGCATTTTGGTACGTTCTTGGTTGTCCGTTGCATCTCAACCGACATGAGGAGAGGGAACTATTTTTTCTTCTCTCGAGTGTTCATGCATTACTTTAACGGAAGAAACTGACACAAGCTCTAGAAAATAGACAAACACATGGCAGGCCGCTTGGCAGTGAATGCTGTTGCATATGGTGGGACACTGTGGAGTGGGTTAGCAAGGATTGCCCAGATCCACCTGACCACCTTCCTGTAGTGGTGTGTCAGCATGTCTGGCGGTTCTGGTCAGCTGCGCAGCCAGGAGGAATCCTCTGCATACAGGTTGCCAAAAGGTAGAGGCTGGATGCTATCCACTGCTATCCGGTAGAATACCATCAAGATGGCGGGTGTGACATTGA
>CM065708.1:36322481-36342481 GCA_017654935.2 Phymorhynchus buccinoides
GGCAAGAAAGAGAGGAACATAGTAAAACAAGAAAAACACATAAAACTTCAGTACGTGTAAAATGAACATGCAGGCCCTATGTATAGAAAAAAAATACTAATGCAAACGCTACATAAATTCACCTCATAGCCTACATATGAAGAATATCAGATGAACTATAATACATATCTTGATATAACCAAATGACATTTTTAAAGCTATGTGTAAAAGCTACATTCATACAGAGTAGATGAAAATACTTCTTTGATCACTCATTCTCCTGTCAGTATGAGCATATCCTCCAAAAGTCGGAGTGTGGCTGCTCACGTGGCAGGGTAATCAAAAAAGAATCACACACACACATAATTTTCTCATCTCTATTTAGTGCATTTGTACCATAGTGTTCAAGTGCTTCGGTTGTTGGGATGATCCCTGTGAGTCTTTAAGCCAGGGTACGTCAACAACATTTTTCTAATAAAGCAATTATAATGCATCTATTTATTGCCACTGTTTGGGACTTGGTAGGCCTATTTGAAATATTAACGAGATGCGAAATTTAATAAACCTATAATCCGGCATGCACATGTGACACATAAGCATGTACTTGTGTGTCCCAGAACTAGTGACATGGAAATAGGCCCTATACACCGACTTCATGTGCACATAGGGACACGCAGTCACATGTACCTATAGGCCTATGCACTTCACTCGCACACATACTCGCACGTGCGCACACACATGAAGGTGAGGGCGCAGAATAAAACACAGGCCTATCTAATAGTTTTAAACTGCTTGTGCAAACTGTAGGCATCCAGAACCATTGCAAATTCATGGATCAAACTGCTGATTGCAGTATCTCAAGGATCGACCCACTATCTAAATATGTCGAACTGTCCACACATAGGCTATCTGTAGCAGGTCAAATGACCTTGACCTTCATTTTCGAACGTGGCTTTAGTACCTACCTGCATGCAAAAATTGAGCATCCTAAGTTACTCCATTCTAAAGTTATCATGCCTGGCAGCATTTTTGGCTCCAGTGATGTTGACCTCTGACCTATGACCATGTTTGAACCTGGTCTGGATATTCTTAGTACCCATCCAGATGCCAAATTTGAGCATCCTGGTTCCTCCATTAAAACATTATCATGCCAGTGCTCAGCAGCATTTTCTGCTCCAGTGACCTTGACTTTTGACACATAATTATTACCTTCATTTTCTAACCTGGCCCTTGATACGTTTAGTACCTATCATGCAATATTTGAGTGTCCTAGATTCCTTTGTTCAAACATTATTGTGCAAGGGGCGCTCAGCAGCATTTTTTTCCGCTCCAGTGACCTTGACCTTTCACCTATGAACCTTCAATTTCCAGCTTGGCCTAGATATCATGAGTACCTATCCACCTGCCAAAATGTAGCCTCCTACGTCCCTCCGCTCAAAATTTAGCATTCCAGTTGCTTGGCAGCATTTTTGGCTCCAGTTTTGTTGACTTCTGACTTTTGACCTTCATTTTTTAATTTGGTAGAGATATTCTTAATACCTATCTGCATGCAAAATCCCAGCATCCTAGTTTCCTCCGTTCAATCATTATTGTGCCAAGTGCTTGGCAGCATTTTTCAGTGCCAGTGACCCTGACCTTTGACCTATGACCTTCAATTTCAAACTTGGCCTAGATATCTTTAGTATCTATCAGCATGCAAAATGTGAGCATCCTAGGCTCCTCCGTTACCATGCCAGGTGTTCAGCAGCATATTTAGCTCCAGTGACCTTGACCTTTAACCTATGACCTTCAATTTCGAACTTGGCCTAGATACAGCTAGAACCTATCAGCATGTAATATTTGAGGGTTCTAGATCCCTTCGTTCAAACATTCGTGCCAGGGACTCGGCAGCATTTTCGGCTCCATTGGCCTTGACCTTTGGCCTATGACCTTCAATTTCCAGCTTGGCATAGATATCCTTAGTACCTATCAGCATGCAAAAATTGAGCCTCCTAGGTCCCTCCGTTCAAACGTTATCATGCCATCAGTGCTGTGCAGCAGCATTTTCGGCTCCAGAGACCTTTACTTATTACCTTTGACCTTCATTTTTGAATTTGGTGAAGATATTCTTAGTTCCTATCTGCATGCAAATTTTGAGTGTCCTAGTTTCCTCCTTTGTTCTATCATTGTTGTGCCAGGTGTTTAGCCCTGCATTTTCGTGCCCAGTGACCTTGACCTTTGACCTACGAACTTCACTTTTTGTCATGTCCTAGATATCTTTAGTACCTATCAGCATGCAAAATGTGAGCATCCACTATGGCTCCTCTCGTTACCAGATGTTTTCAGCAGCTGTTCGGCTCCAGTGACCTTGACCTTTGACCTTCATTTGAGTTTCAGTTTCGAACTTGGCCTATGATACTGTTAGAACCTATCAGCATGTCAATATTTGAGGGTTCCTAGATCCCTTCATTCACCACATCATCGTGCCAGGGGCTCAGCAGTATTTTTGGCTCTTGTGACCTTGACCTTTGGACCTATGACTCTTCAATTTTTCAGCTTGGCCTAGATATCCTTAGTACCTATCCATTTACCAAAAAGTGGAGCCTCCTAGGTGCCTCCGCTCAAACGTCGCTATCATGCAGCTGTGCGCAGTAGCATTTTTCGGTTCCAGTCCACCTTGACTTATGACCTAATTCTGCATGCAAATAATTGAGCATCTTAGTTTCCTACTCCATTCACTCTAGTTTATTGTGCCAGGTGCTCAGCAGCATTTTTCGGCGCCAGTGACCTTGACCTATGACCTTTGACCTTCATTTTTCAGAATTTGGTCAAGACATTCTTAGTACCTATCTGCATGCACAATTTTGATATATCCTAGATTTCCTACGTTCAATCTTTATTGTGCCAGGTGCTCGGCAGCATTTTCGGCTTCAATGACCTTGACCTTTGACATATGACCTTCATTTTTAAACATTGGCCTAGATATCTTTAGTAGCTATCCGCATGCAAAATTTGAGCATCCTAGAAGGGCTCCATTACCGTGCGAGGTGTTCAGCAGCATTTTCGGCTCCAGTGACCTTACTTTTGACCTTCATTCTTCATCTTTGAATTTGATGAAGATATTCTTAGTACCTATCGGCATGCAAATTTTGAGCATCCTAAAGTTCCCTCCAGTTCAATCGTTATCGTGCCAGGTGCTTCAGTAGCATTTTCGGCTCCAGTGACCTTGACCTTTGACCTATGACCTTGCATTTTTTAATTTGGTGAAGATATTTCTAGTACCTGTCTGCATGCAAATTTTGATAAAACATCCTAGTTTCCTTCGTTCAAACCATTATGCGTACCAGGTGCTCAGCAGCATTTTCGGCTCCAGTGACCTTCGACCTATGACCTTTGACCTCTCATTTTTTACTTTGGTCCAGATATCTTTAGTACCTATCTGCATGCAAATTTTGAGATCATCTTAGAGTCCTTCGTTCAATCATTATTGTGCCAGGTGCTCAGCCGCATTTTTGGCGCAAATGACCTTGACCTTTGACTTATGATCTTCATTTTTTAACATGGACTAGATAGTTTTAGTACTATCCGTATGCAAAATTTGAGCAGGTCCTATGTACATCCGTTACCGTGCCAGGTGTTCGGCAGCATTTTCGGCTACAGTGACCTTGACCTTTTACCTATTATCTTTATTTTCGAACTTCGCTTAGATATTCTTAGTATCTATCCACATGCAAATTTTGAGCATCATAGGGCCTGCTTTTCATACGTTGTCGTGTTATCATAGTCTGATAGATAGTCCAGAACAGAATTCATTCAAAACATTACCAGGTTCACTCAGTTTTGCTTCGTAGCTGTTTAAAAAACACAACCAAAACAAACAAAACAACAACCTAATTATAGAGACAGCAAAATAGGGCAGAGTTGTCCTTCTTTATAGTTTCACAACACTAGCTAAGCATTCAAAGCAAAGAAAAGATATCTTCTGACTAATCTAAGAGTCTTTTCTCATGGGTTGAGAGGGGACAAAGGACTGTCTTTTAGTCTGCATTCTAGGCTACTAGAAGTGTGAGGATCAGGTGCTTCTTCTTCTTCTGCCTCTTCTTCTTCTTCTTCTTCTACCTCATCTTCTTCTTCTACTTCTTCTACCTCCTCCTCCTCTTCTTCTTCTGCCTCCTCTTCTTCTTTTTCTTTCTTTCTCATCTTCTTCTTTCTTCTTCGTCTTCTTTTTTCTTCTTCGTCTAATCGATCCAACATTTCCCCTGTTATTACGCGAGGGCGAGATGCGTCGATGGCTGCCGTTATGCCAGCACTAAAAAATAGAACCCAGCATAGTGTCCGTGCTTTGGCTGGCGGAAATTATTTTGTAGAGACTTTTGTAGCAGTGAAAAAAGGCAACAACAGAGCGGAATGAACCAACAAAGGACCAGAGAGAGACAGTAGATGACAGTAAGCAAATATGAGAGGGCAGAGTCAAAAAGTGCGGCAGATTAGAGGAAGTTACAAAGACACAGAACTTCCATTTTGTTCCTCTTTCTACGACCGACTGCTGCCTGTTGCTAAGGAAACTCTGGATCCATGCAATGGTTTTGGCTGTCTATGCCGTACAGTTATAGTTTGTGGGAAAAACAGCGTGTAGCTGACCTTGTCAAAGGCTTTTGAAAAATCCATGATGAGGATGTCGTCCTGCTTGCATCTCTCCATTGCATCAGCAGCCTTGTCTACGAGTTGCGTTTGTTTGTTGTGTTTTTAATAGGAAAGGAAGTGGACATGATGACAGAATTGCTTTGGTTTCTTTCTTTTTTTTAAATGGTAGAGACAGTGAAGTGATAATATTGTTATTATACTTTTTCATACGCCTTGTACTGAGGTCTTCCAAATTCCCTCACTCTACCCCTATGCTTGAATCTCTTCACTGGCTTCCCGTCGGAAGGCGTATCGAATACAAGCTCTCTCTACTCTGTTACAAATCCCTGAATAGTCTGGCTCCTTCTTATCCCCTCGCTGATCTCCTGAACCCTTACACACCTCTTAGACAGTTACGCTACTCCTATGACTCTTCTCTCCTCCAGATCCCTCGTTGCGCGCACCATGACTCTTGGTGAACGTTCCTTCTCTTTCCATGCTCCTTCCACTTGGAATACACTACCTTTACCTCTCCGTTCTCTGGCCAACAGGCCCTTTCTTCATTTAAAAGTACGTTTCTCAAAAACTACTCTTTTTCAAATCATAGCCTGCTATATTTTTTTTCAAAGTACTGTGCCCCTTCCATCCACGTATGTTTGTGTGCATGTGTGTGTTTGTTTGTGCATGTGTGTGTGTGTGTGTGTGTGTCTGTGTGCGCGCGTGTGTGTGTGTGTTTTTTTGTGTGCGTGCGTGCGTGTGTGTGTGGTGTGTTTTGGGGGCATGCATGTGTGTCTGTCTGTGTTTAGTGCGTGCGTGCATGCACACGCGCATGTGTGTGTGTATAATATATTTATTTGTATTGCTTGCTGGTTTACTAGTTTATTATTGTAAGCGCTTAGGGCTTTTTTTAAGATTAGGACTAGGGGCTATAAATGCTAATTATTATAATTATTATTTGTTTATTTTCATTTATTCATTGTAAGCGCTTAGAGGGTTTTTTTTTTAAGATTAAGGAAGCTATGAATGCTAATTATTATTAATTATCATTTGTGTGTTGTTGTTGTTTGTACAGATCAGATTGGTTTTGGTGCTGGTTGTGGAGAGGATAAAACGAGTCCTTGCTCTCAGTAGTCTACAGATAATGAGGGCACGGGGCGAACGAGAAGCGCGAAGCGGGTAGTGTGCATGCATAGTTTCACGACGTCCTAAATCCTTATTTTCCATCATAAGTTACACGCTATTTGTTGTTTTGGTTCTTTATTAATAATAATAAAATTAATAATAATAATAATAATAATAATAGTACATTTATATAGTGCTTTTAAAAACCTTCAGGTGAGACCAGAAGCGCTTTGCAATCAATTATTCATCACCAAATAGACAACAAAAACAGAACTCAAGAATTACAACCAGCAACAACTCATATAGAAAAGCAACTCTCTCTCTCTCTCTCCACTCTCGGTTCTCTCTCTCTCTCTCCCCTCTCTCTCTCTCTCTCTCTCTCTCTCTCTTCTAACTACCTCCCTCTCTCCATCTCTCCCCTCCTCTCTCTCTCTCTCTCTTGCCTTCCTTCTCTCTCTCTCTCTCCCTCCTCCGTCTCTGTATTCAGCTCTGTATGTGTAATAGTATGCCTTGCCATGTTTGTTTATGCGTTTATCCTTGTGTTAGTGTTTAGTATATATGTATCAAGGACAGATTGGAAGAATAGGCGTTGCCTAAAATCTATATCCTTGGAAAATAAAGTTTAAGTTTTCAAGTTTTCAAAGTGTTCTCTCCTCTCTCCTCTCTCTCTTACTCTCTCTCTCATCTCTCCTCCTCTCTCCTCTCTCTCTCCCATCTCTCTCTCTCTCTCCCCCTCTCTCTTCCCCCTCTTCTCTCTCTTCCTCTCTCTCTCTAACACACATCCAAACACATTTATCGACACCGACTCGTTCATCCCCCATTTCAATAAGCAACAACAACCACCGAGCCGCACGGACTGACCACATTACACCAACACACACACACAAACACCTCACACACAACGTACGCACGCAGACAGACAGACACACAACGTACGCACGCAGACAGACACACACAACACAAACAGCACGCACAGACATACACACAACATGCGTGCACACACAAAGATAGTCACAGAGGCGTCTCTGTAAAATACCAGATGCTCCCACCTGGGGAGCAAACGTCGCAGCCAGAGGCGCGACACCCTTTTTTTTTTTTTTTTTTTGCATGCGATTTTTGTGTGATTGATGAGGAAGGGGAAAACAAAAAGGGGGAGGGGTGGGTGACCAAATAATGTTTTTTTCATTGCCACTGGATTTAACTGGGATAAGTGCACTGGCACACGATTTATCGTCTCACCCGAAAGACTCCACGTTCCGAATCGTAAGGCCTAGTGCAGAGTGAGAAGAAAAATCCCCTGTACCCATGGTTTACTCTTCAGGAGGCGAACGCGTGACCTCTGTGCCACTCTAGATCGCGTTTAACCTTGGTTGGACAACACACACACACACACACACAAAAACCCTCTTTCAGACAAGACGAAATCAAGTCAGCAACACCGTGTTAAAAAGAGCGATATTTTCGATTTCTTCTAAATAATTATTATAAAATGTCCTGCTAAAACGTTCGCCAACTGAATGTTTGAAGCAACGAATAATCCTATGTCATCCAAAAAAACCACATAACTCTATCAAGACACGGGCAACTGAGGGTCTTAAGCTGGAGACAGACTATGCGACTGCTTCATATGACACGATCAGGTCGTGACGTAGATCAAATTTTGTTTCCCCGCACAGAAGAGGTCACAAGCCATCTGACTCGAACAGACTCGTTCAGTGAAATTTAGAACCCGCCCTATTCGGCCCTGTCACCTGACTGGGCCCGACTGAGTCAGACTGATCGAGTTAGATGGTATGCAAATGAGGTGAAACGTCACGACCTGATCGAGTCACATGAGGCAGTCACATAGTCTGTCGCCGGCTTTACACTCTAACCCGGATCATACCCAGGACTGATGTTCATGAGTAACTTTTTTTTTAAGCAAATCAAATTAGTCTTCTAAACTCGTTACGGTAGTGCCATGTGCATACGTGAAAATAGAAACAAAGAGAAAGGACACTTGATAGGCCGCGAGGCTTTGGCTGACCGGCCCTGTTAGTTACAATGGTCACCCATCCAAGTTCTGACCAAGGTCGACGTTGCTTAACTCAGTAATTGGTATCCTTACGACATTTTCAACGAGCTACGGAGCTTGGGTAATCGGGATGGCAACTGAAGAGGTTGTAGAGAAAATAATGTTTTACGCCCTCTTTGGCCTTTCGGTCATGTGGGGCATGTGGAGGATGTAGCGCGCGTGCGCAGCTATCCACCCGGAAGAAATTGACCAATCAGATAAAGCTTTCGCATCCGCGCTCCTAATCTTGAATGGTGTTTGGGGCGATATCATTTATCCGACATCCACTCAACTATTTTGGTGCCTGAATGCCAAGGACAACTTGAAAGTAAAAGAATGGGGTTTACTACCGAAACAGTAAGTCTCTAATTGTTGTTAGTATTATCTCTTGGTTATTTTCTATAGGCGTTTTTCATCAGCGTAGTTCCACGATGACAGAAAAAACTTTCTTGTTTGTGTGAGTGTTTTCTTTCACCTAAACAGCATGCTTCGGCTTACTGTTGATGATTCAGCTTTCACCTAAGCAGCATGCTTCGGCTTACTGTTGATGATTCAGAACCACAATTCTTAGCTCTGAACTTTGACTTTTTTTTATAGGCCTACTTATGTAAATTATTACGACAGATTTTAATCTTATCTTTCTTTTAGTGTCTTTGATAATTTTAACGATCGATGTGCCGAAAATCGGCCTGAGAATCCGAACGCAAGAAGTGCCACAAGAATCATAAAATAAAAAGGGTTGTAAATCTACGTATAAAACTTTCCATCACAAAATAAATGCTATATCGGAATGTTTAGCTGAGTACTTTGAAATAACGTGGTGGACGTTTCCAAGACATAATAACTAGATTTGCGAGCAATTTTAAGCTAGAATTCAATATGGCGGCGCGAGACGTGAATCTTCTTGAAAGGGGTGCAGACAAGGGTCACTTTGTTGTGGACCACCACTGGTACGGCCAGAGCAGAGCACGTCAGACTGAACTGAGACATATGACTATACTCGTGATAGGCTGGGTGTTTAGAGCGCCTTGTGGATTGAATGCCCCCGGCCTTTTTGTTATAGCGCTACCCCTACCTACTTTGATTAATTATTGTGATAAAACTAAACATTGTGTTGTTACATTTCTTTCTCTTGCTAATGGCGAAGATATCAAAGTAAACGCCTAAACTCTTTCCGCGCTACAAAGGTTTCGTTTATTGATGTACTAAAGCTTCAAACTTTGATTTTCGTTTTTCTCCAAACTACTGAAACGCGATATACGCTACTCTGGCAGGCAACCCTCTCTCTCTCTCTCTCTCTCTCTCTCTCTCTCTCTCTCTCTCTCTCTCTCTCTCTCTCTCTCGCTCTCTCGCTCTCTGTCTCTGTCTCTCTCTTTGTCGCTGTCTCTCCACCTCTGTCTATGTCTCTCTCTCTCTCTGTCTATGTCTCTGTCTCTCTCTATCTGTATATGTCTCTCTCTCTGTGTCTATGTCTCTCTCTGTGTCTATGTCTCTCTCTCCGTCTCTGTCTCTCTATCTGTTTCTGTCTCTCTCTCTTGCTGTCTCTGTCTCTCTCTGTGTCTCTATGTCTCTCTCTCTGTCTCTCTGTGTCTGTCTCTCTCTGTCTCTGTCTCTCTCTGTCTGTCTGTGTCTGTCTCTCTCTCTCTCTCTCTCTCTCTCTCTCTCTCTCTCTCTCTCTCTCTCTCTCTCTCTCTGTCTCTGTGTCTGTCTCTCTATCTCTGTCTCGCTCGCTCTCTCTATCTCCGTGTCTCTCTCTAACCGGATCCTTTGTTACATGTTTTCTCTATACGACTGTATTTTGTTTGTCTCACTTTGGTTCTGATCCACGCATTGCTAGATGGTTGGTATCGTAATCAACTCTGGTGCAGGGTAGTTAATTGGAAAGCGAATTTCCCCCTTTGTTCAATTTCGTTATATGACTGTGTTTTACATGCTCTTTATATTGCTTTGTCTCTTTTTATTATTATTTTTAAAGAGGGCGGGGTGTAAAAAAAGCGTGTACTGATTGCTTACTCTATATCTATCTATCTCCCTGTCTCTGTCTCTATCTATCTTTTTCTCTCTGCCTCTCTCTCTCTCTCTCTCTCTCTCTCTCTCTCTCTCTCTCTCTCTCTCTCTCTCTCTCTCTCTCTCTCTCTCTCTCTCTCTCTCTCTCTCTCTGTCTCTGTCTCTCTCTCTCTTTATCTCTCTCTCCCCCCCTCTCTCTTTCTCTCTCTGTCTGTCTCTATCTGTCACTGTCTATATTGCTCTCTCTCTCTCTCTCTCTCTCTCTCTCTCTCTCTCTCTCTCTCTCTCTCTCTCTCTCTCTCTCTCTCCCCACCTAACCAGATACTTTGTGACATGTTTTCTCTATGTGTGACTGTGAGATTTCCCTTATTAAGTTATTTTCCCTTCGTTTTGTATGACTGTGTTTTGCATGCTCCTTATATTGCTTGGTTTGCCCCTTTCTATTACTTTTTAAATGAAAAAGAATGTACTATTATTGGCTTATTCTATTAGGGGACACAAATGGTAGAATGGGGAAACTCACCAGGGTTTGGGTTTGGTGATCGAGGTAGAAAAAGGGAAGAAGCGAGCTTTCCTCTCGTAGAGCTTTCATCAGACTGGGGGTTAGTGGGGAGAGAGACGGAGTTTAAAAGGGCAGCGATTTAATGCTCCAAAAAAATAGATGATTTTGACCCCCAAAAACAGATGCTTGTGGCAAAAGAAAAGACCATCTAACCCTAACCCTAACCCTAACCCTATCCCTAACCACGGAAGGAACCAAGAAATGGAGCAGGAGGGTGTAAATCTACATATTTGCCGAGAAATCGATGTACAAAGCCATGCACTTATATAACTTTTTTTTTGGCTGGAACCATTCCTTTTTTTGGTTGATCAATTTTAAGTCGTTTAAAAGCAAGACAAACAAGAGGCAAAGCCTGCAAGGCTCACGTCTGATTTTTATTACTATACCAGGCATGGGAATTCCCATGACAATTCCCATGCCTGTATAGAGAGAATACTGTTATGTAGACACTTGTGCATCTGAAAACAGAATTAATTTTTATTTTACTGTGTAAATTAAAATTATTTCTATGCACCCCTACCCCTTTCTTTAAAATTTAATTATATGTATGCGCATGTAACATAGTGGAGCCCTATTTTTATTTTTGGCAAACAAGTAAAATTGAAAAGCATATTGACCAAGCTTTCAGAAAAAACATAGTGACCAATCCCCCCCCCCCCCCCCACCCCACACACCCACCACCCACCCCCACCCCCCCCCGCCTGGGTAAGGGGGGTCTACGGACACCTGTAGTAGGCCTAGTCTTTGCCTGTGGGTCTAAGCCTCTTACTCTTAGAAAATTAATAATTGAAGTTGCGTGATCTGTTACTGTTTTAAACTGATTGTTCATGCGATGAAAACTTGTTCCACATCATCTACATTTCTGTAAGATATTTTATATTAGTCCTAATATATTATTTTCGTTTCGTTAATTCCCCCCCCCCCCCCCCCCCCCCCCCCCCCCCCCCCCCCCCCGCTGCCACAAAGCAAAGGTCAAAGTCACTGCCAGCAAGCTCATCCATGTTTATCTTCCCCTGTACAGTCTTTGCTCATGGTGATCAATCGTCTAGGACTAACAAAGGATTCGTACGTCGAAGGCAGTGAAATCGACGAACCCTGGATTTTCCGTATATTTTTTTTCAAGACTGAAATGAATGTGGGCTAAATGTTAAGTACGTCGTCTTGATTATGAGGTAAGGCATGGACTCTAGGCCTAGGCCTTGTTGCCGGAAGTGCGGTAGGCTAAGTTATGCGCAGAGATGATGTGCAAATGAACACGAACAACCGTTACTCAAAGGCGCAAATAAAGCTAAACAACCGGGCCGTCAACGCACACACTCGGTACATCCATTTGTTACAGAAAATATAAGTTGACGACGTTAAAATGTACCTATTTGTACACACCTGAAGTCTTGTGTTTCTTTTTAAAGAGCGTTTTTAAAGAGTCTTCTTTCCAGTATCTACTCGGAGAATACAACACAACAGTTACAGTAATCTCTGCAACAAATGATTTTCTTTCTTTTGTTCCTTACCGATGTATCTGACTGCTTTGATCGTCATGACTTGAAGGCTCACGTCAAAATCAAGTATCCTGCTAACTTTAACCCTCTAACATCTTATGTTTTTTTTAGAGAAATGACAACGTTAAAGTTTCAGTGGAGAGTGAGAGTCTTCTTTAGTTTGAAGAGTGTGACTGAGTCAAGGTTGCACAACAGTAATCTCTGCAACAAATGATTATCTTTATTTTGTTCTTTATCAATGTATCTGACTGCTTTGATCGTCGTGACTTGAAGGCTCACGTCAAAATCAAGTATCCTGCTAACTTTAACCCTCTAACGCCTTATATGTTTAGAGAAAATGACAACGTTAAGGTTTGAGTTAAGGTTAAAGGTCTGGGCCACGGACGCAACACACACACACACACACACACACACACACACACACACACACACACACACACACACACACACACACACACACACACACACACACACATACACACAGACACACAACCGAACATGCACGATACTATAGACTCACTTTGTTTTAAAAAACGACGTGAGCCAAAAACTGAATAGAGCTCAGAATGAAAAGAGAGGGTTAGTTGAGGTGAGGTAGTGTGAGTAGAAATCATGAATAAATGAGACAGTGAAAGTAAAAAGACAGATTTAAGGGGAAAGGGAGGATATGATGGTAGTGGTTTGAGGAAGCAGGGTGTGAACACACACACACACACACACACACACACACACTATTCTATTGCCTTCTATGAATAAAATTCATTCAATTCAATTCAGTTATATTGATGATGAAGAGGAGGACGATGTTGATGATGGCGCTGATGATGATGATTGCGATGATGATGATGATTGTTATGGAGGGATAAACCCGCTATGTCCCAGTCCCAATAGGTCCTCGGCCCGCTATGTCCCAGGCCCAATAGATCCTCGGCCCGCTATGTCCCAGGCCCAATAGATCCTCGGCCCGCTATGTCCAAGGCCCAATGGGTCTTCGGCCCGCTATGTCCCAGGCCCAATAGATCCTCGGCCCGCTATGTCCCAGGCCCAATAGATCCTCGGCCCGCTATGTCCAAGGCCCAATGGGTCTTCGGCCCGCTATGTCCCAGGCCCAATAGATCCTCGGCCTGCTATGTCCCAAAGTGCGTCTGGTCACTTTGGGATAAGTGTTTCTAAAGGAGTTGAAGATATCCGGCCTGGGACACAACGGGTCCAATTCTAATTTTGATGATGATGATTATGAGAGCAATTGAAATTGAATTTTATTGACATTAGCAAACAATGCTCCGATGCCAAGGAAGCACAAACCATGAACTAAAGAATATAAGCCTAACTGGCGACTAAATCAGTTCATAAGATTTTTTTTAAAGAAACATAAAATAAAACATCTTGATTACACTAGAGAAAAATAAATTTACATTTACTCTAAAGAATAACTGTTAGACCGACCAACCAACACTAATGTGTAAGTTACTAATAGGGTAAGTCGGGTAATGCACCACAACGTTTTATGCACCAATCCAATTTCTCTGTTCTAAGCTTTGTATCTTTAGCTAAAAACAGATGATGATGATGAGAGAGAGAGAGAGAGAGAGAGAGAGTAGAGAGAGAGAGAGAGAGAGAGGAGAGAGAGATTGAGAGAGAGAGAGAGAGAGAGAGAGGAGAGAGAGAGAGAGAGAGAGAGAGAGAGAGAGAGAGTGTGTGTGTGAACACACTGAAAACTTAATTTAACAATAATTAATATTTTAGGCAAAGCCTATCCTTCCGATCTGTCCTTGGTTAAAAGAAAACAGAGAGAGAGAGAGAGAGAGAGAGAGAGAGAGAGAGAGAGAGAAAACGTGAAAACCTAAAGTTAAAAAAGAAAAAGGCAGTAACTTATCAGGCCCAGCGTTAGAGTTCCAGATGTGGGTCACAGAACCTCGTGGGAACGCTTATTTGGTGTTGTGTTTTTTTTTCTTTCTTTTACTTATAATAAAAAAAATTATGCATTTACGGATGAGGTTTCCTCGCCTAGTGTGTGTACGCCCTAAAGTTTTTATTCCAAGTCGCATTGCCTACAATCATTGCGTCTTTCAGATGAGACGATAAACCGAGGTCCCGTGTGCCCACGCACTTAGCACACAAAATGGCAACGGAAAAGTTATTTGGTCACCTTTCCTTCTTCGTCCGTCACACCAAAATCGCATGCAAAAGTTGGGTGGCGAGCGCGCCGCTGGCTGCGACGCGCTCTCCAGGTGTGAGCAACCCGAATTTCACAGAAACGCCTCTGTGACTATGCAATACCTAATACCATTGGGCTGATGGATGGATAGAGGGATTGATCAATTGGTTGTTTGGATTGGTTCATTGGCTGATTGATTGATTGATTGATTGGATTTCAGAACTCGCGTGTCCCTAGGGTCCAGGGGAGTCCAGAAAGGACAGAACTCCCCGACTACGTCACGTAAGCGAATTGTGTGTGTGTGTGTGTGTGTGTGTGTGTGTGTGTGAGTGAGAGAGAGAGAGAGAGATGTTTCTTAGAATTTTCATATTGTAACTTTACTCTTGTAAAATTGAAAGAGATCGAGAACGTTGCGTGTAACCATCGTGTTTATTTTACTTTCTAATGATTCATTATTCGGTTTGCCTTTAATGTTGTTGCTATCAATATAAAACGCACTGACCTCATGTGAAAAAAAGCGCTATATAAATTCCCATTATTATTATTATCTTGTGAAACAGACCCTGTTTTTTACACGATGGTAATTTTTAAAACTGTGTCTCTGTCCATTACAGGGATCATATCCTGGAGAGGCATGGACTCTCAGCCCCCCAAGATTGCTCCCAATTTTGGGGGAAGCCAGAGTCCATCCGGGATGTGATCCGGGACGTGGTCAAGGAGACCTGGACCCGGGGATCTCTCCGTCCTGCCCACCACCACCACCACCCAAATCGCCACATTGTAATGTGGGATCATGGGTAGGTCTTCAGAGATTAATTATTATCATCAAGAAGAAAATTATTTTACGTCCTCCGACCTGCTTAGAGGCACATAACGGGACATTAGTTAGGATGAAGATGGGGGAGATGAGGTATGTTTGTATAAGGATATAGTAGTATAGGTATTTGTTATTAATACTGCTGTGGTTTAAAGCGGTTAAAATTGGTAAGATGTGTGTTAAAATAACATTCTGGACTTTTAGCTAACCGGCTGCTTTTCCACTATCAAAATTCCAGGGCCATGAGTTAAAAACAACAACTTTTTAGACTTTTATTGTTTAAATCGGATCGAAAAGGGTCTGATTTTAAAATAAACATTACTTACAGATATGTGCAGATCTATTTACATATTGCCAACCGGAACTTTCCTGTCCCAGTTGACTAGAAAGTTAAAAAGATAAAAAGTTAAATTTAGGTTTCCAAGGGAGGTAACGCATTAAGAATGGTGTGTTGTTATCATTATTATTATCATTATTACCAACCGCGATCGTAGAGAGCGGATTGGTCATGTTTTCACTTGTGTCTGAGGCGGACTATGTTTGTATGTTTGTATGTATCCTCTCTAGCGTTTGAACGGATGGACTTAGGATGCTCACATTTTGCATGCGCGTAGGTAATGGAGCGATCTAGGCCCAGTTCGATAATGAAGGTCATGGGCCAAAGGTCACTGGAGCCGAAAACGCTGCCGCGCGGTTGGTGATTTAGCGTCTTAACGCTCTAGTTATTACTATTGTTGTTGTTGTTAGTGTGTGTGTGTGTGTGTGTGTGTGTGTGTGTGTGTGTGTGTGTCATGTGTGTGTGTGTTCAAGTATACTTTAATATCTCCAAAGGAGAAATTCAGGTTAGGTGCAACAACATGACAGAGATACAACATAACTGAAAGAACATTAATCAAACGTGTGTGTGTGCGCGCGCGCGCGTGTGCGTGTGTGTGCGTGTGTGTGTGTGTGTGTGTGTGTGTGTGCGTGTGCGTGTGTGTGTGTGCGTGTGTGTGTGTGTGTGTGTGTGTGTGTGTGTGTGTGTGTGTGTGTGTGTGTGTTTTTTTCATCAATGCTCAAAGGCGGATTATGCTGTAGATTAAATAGGTGTGGAGGAGGGGTGGGGTGGGGGTGGGGGTCGTGTTGAGTTTGATGTAATGTATGCTCATTAAAAATGGGCGTGGATGAATCATATATTTCTGTGTGTGTGTGTGTGTGTGCGCGCGCGCGTTGTGTGTGCGTGAGAGAGTCGAATCCGAGTCTGAATGATTTACTGATTAGGCCTTAGGCCCATATCAAAGAATGAGTACGTAAAAGGAACATGCCTCCACAGATCATTACTTAATGAAAGTAACAAAATAATAAAATAGAAAGAGTACAATATAAACAAGGTGGCATAAGAGAGAGAGAGAGAGAGAGAGAGAGAGAGAGAGAGAGAGAGAGAGAGAGAGAGAGAGAGAGAGAGAGAATGAATGATTGAATGAATGAATGAATGAATTTTATTTATAGAGGGTAATAGAGTAAGCAATAACATGCTATTTTACATCCAGCCCTCTGGACATAATACATAGGCCGAGAGAGAGAGAGAGAGAGAGGGGGAGGGGGGTAATGTTTCCTGATGCCTGTTGTTAAAGATCCACCAGATCACGTGTCAAAATCACGGGTTTCACGTGTTTTCCCAACTAGAAATAAATCTTGTTTGGACCAAGTCTGACTCCCATATAAATGGCCCCAAATTGAAAAAAAGACACGCCAGTTTATTGAATATGGGGAAACTCGTATGTGGGTCACAGCAACCCAGAAAAAAAACCCAAGGGACTTAATCGTGGTGCGTCACTGGGTCTCTAACGTTTTCCGTTGTTCCATTTGTCCCCGGCAGGAGGACCATTGGCCAGTGCGACGGAAAGCCTTGCAGCTGGGTGAAGGTGGTGGTGGAGGCAGAGGACAACGCGGTATGGGGGTTGGTGTGGAGGCTAGTGACCGCCTTCCCCTTCATCCGCCCACCCCACACCAACCCCTACCGTCCCACCCGCAGCCTCACCCTCGGTGATTTTTTTCCCGTCACCACCCCCACCCCCCACCCCTGACCGCTTAAGGACGAAAGCCCCCGCCCAGAGGGGATAAGAAGGTAAGAGGGAGAATCCAGACGCCTTAGTTAAGGGCCTGCCATACTGCGTACGATTTGATGCCAATGCGTATGCGGTTTTGACGACGTGGGTGAGTCACGACTCGCGTTAATTAAATGTCGTGTATTGGGGTCTACTTGAGCATAGTGAGCGAAATTGTTTTTGAGACGGAAGTATTTCACACGAATAGGGATCGACTCACATCGTCACAATCGCATCGCTTCGAGATCGGAATTGTATGTATGTAGTGTAGCAGACCCTTTAAAGGGCCATCCCACGCTGCATCATTTTTTTCTATTTTTTAAAGCGGACCTGAACCATTAACTTAAATGTAATATTGTATAAAACTTAATAAAGGCTTTGGCCTCTTTTTAAACATTTTTATAAATAAAACCTTTGAGCACAAAAAGTAAATTTTAGCTGTGGTCCTGGGTTTTTTTAATCTTAAATTTCTTCTATCTGCCAGAGAAGTAAAAGTAAACTGCTAAATATCTTTTAACAAACATTTTATCACAAAATACTTTTTATAAAAAAAACTTAGCTTATTCTTCAAAATCTCTTTTCAAAATTTCCTATCAATCTAAATATTTGTACTCCTACTTTAAATCTTGTTCAAAATCTTTATGAATTAAATAAACATCTGTATTTTTTACTAAAGTCTTCCTTTCCGTTAAGCATCTTCATAATTTCAAATGCCTCAAATGGCCTTTTGGCCCAGAGGGCGTTACATCTCTATTTCTCTCTCTCTCTCTCTCTCTCTCTCTCTCTCTCTCTCTCTCTCTCTCTCTCTCTCTCTCTCTCTCTCTCTCTCTCTCATACGATTTGATCCCAAATCAATCCGATTGTGACGATGTCAGTTGTCCGTGAGTCGTGTGAAATACGTTCCTCTTAAAAAGGACTCTAATATGTTCGCTCACTCTTATACTCATGCTGACACACACACACACACGAATCAAACGACAATGTCTGGTACAAAATGACATTTATTTTTATATCAAGATTCGTGTACTGTGGGGTGGGTGGGGGGTGAGCAACAAATAACAGGCATCAGAATTGTCCGAGGATTGTTGTCTAGTGATGCACTGGCCTCACCTGTGTTTTTGGGGGCTGTTGGATGCATTCTGGTTTCTGAGTGGGTGTCTTTTGCCGGTGGGCTCTGCAGTCATGAAAAATGGACTGGTACACCCATGGGGACATTTCGCAAGGACTCCTTTGTATCGTATCCGATGGACACCAAGCCGGGAGTAGCTATGCGCCTTGTGTACTTAATGGAATGTCCCGTGTGTGCCTGCTCCCCAGAAACACAACACGGACATCATAGGCTGGAGCAGGGCTGCTGTCGCGTTGATAGGACGGGCGTGGCTGGTGCATCTCTGGGTCCCACAACAAATAACAGGCATCAGAATTGTCCGAGGATTTCAGAGGATTAAGAATTTCTGACAGAGTGGAGTGGCTTCTCTTGTCAGAGGTTTTGCCTTTTTATTGAGTGTTATCCTGCCTTTGAATGAAAATCCGTTTAACGTCCTCCGGTCTGAAACAGACACATATGGGACATTAGTAGATATAAAGATGGTGGGAACGATCCTGGAGGCAGTGTAACTCCAGGAAAGTCCCAATATTTTAACGATACAGATGTAAAAAAAAAAAAAGTATACAAAATTGTGTTAAATAGCATTTCAAAGTGATTTATCACTATCTTCAGTCTTTTTGGTGGTGTTGGGAACTGATCTCAGTGTTGTCCCTCTTCAGTTTGGGGCCTTGATGTCCCTTTTACCGCGGTTTTCAGAGGATGGGACTTCAGACTCTTCTGATGCCTGAAATAATCACAGTGGACGTAACTCGTAGGATTTCATCGGATTCGTGTAGACGGTAGAATGTCACGAGAACCACGCCTCACGAATGTCACGGTCGCATCGCATTGGGGTCGTGTCGTATGCAGTGTGGCCGGCCCTTAAGGTTGATTAAACAGCCACGTAGCTGGCTAATGTTCGCAGTGTTGTCTGTTTGTTTGTTACTGGCTGACTATTTATCCATCTGTCTGTCTATCTGTCTGTCTATCTGTTTGTCTGTGTGTCTATCTGTCTGTCTGTCTGCCTATCTGTCTGTCTGTCTATCTGTCTGTCTGTCTGTCTGTCTGTCTGTATATCTGTCTGTCTATTTGTCTGTCTGTCTATGTTGTCACGATAGCGTTTTACGGATTGGGCGTAACATATATGATGTTGTTCCCTGGCTTAAAGACTCCAGGGATCATCCCAACAGCCGAAAAAAAGCAATTGAGCACTATGGTATAAAATGAACCAACTAAGGATGAGAACATTTACGTGTGTGACCGTTTCTGATTACCCCGCCACGTGGGCAGCCACAATCCGACTTCGGAGGAAAGCAACATAATAATATAAAAGTAGCATTAATTATCCAGATTTCCACAAATAAAACCGAAACTGAACCAAACTGTAGAAACTGAAGAGAAAAAAAGGAAAAAGTTAAAAATGAATCCAGGCTAATTTAAATCGTTACAAACTGTCTAATGCGTTGTATTTCATTTGTTTCAGCATTGGGATGCAATCACTCTCGTCCTTCCTCGCAACCAACGAAGGAGAAGAGGCAGAAGACCGAGAAGAAGATTCAGTGATTCAGTGTGTGTGTGCGATTTTTTGTTTGCTTGACACTGCATTGAAATGAGAAAATTCCATCATTTTCAAAGTGAAGCTCTATTTATTTTTCTGAGGTCTTATTGTTGTTGAAGACCAAAAAAGAGAAAATGTCCATGTCTCCACCACGCTCTCTACTCTTCCTCCTTGTGTCCAATCCCACCCCACCACCCCACCCCCACTCATACACCCTACCTGCCACCCAACCCCCACCCCACCCCCATCACCCCAATCTTACTTTCCAAGTCATTCAGAATTGTACAAAGTTGTGATTGTTGCTTTTTTTACGCAATGGTTATATGTGCATGTTATTGGTTTGTTATGCAAACACAGAGAGAGAGAGAGAGAGAGAGAGAGAGAGAGACAGAGAGAGAGAGAGAGAGACGAGAGAGAGAGAGAGAGAGAGAGAGAGAGAGAGAGAGAGAGAGAGAGAGAGAGAGAGAGG
>CM065708.1:36347481-36349981 GCA_017654935.2 Phymorhynchus buccinoides
AAGTTCAACACAGTAAAGTGAGATCATATTGCTGCAAATCGAGGGTTACCTGCCAGATCATGATATATCGACAAAAATGAGTTTTTCTTTTTTTTTCATAGAAACACTCTAAAAGGGGTATATTTTCATGCTATCAGATGTTTTAGGCGATATGACTTGTAAATTGTGAGTTATTAATGCTACCATCCAAGAACTGACCAAACTCCTGCAACCCAGATCATGAGATATCTGAATGTATCCTTCAGCTTACCAACAAAAGTCTAAAACTTGAAATTTCGCCCTCGCTGAAGTAGTATATAACGCTTTCAACTTGTTCGGCATGTGCTGAGCAGACACTTTCGTCTTAGAACTGACCGGCTGATCAGATGACAACTGAGGAATGTCTTTGATCAGTCGGAAGGAATTCAGTCACAAGGGCCTCCAACTTGGACCAGACAGTGACTTGTGACCATATAACATAGGCGCGTGTTTGATTTGAAAGACTAGGGTCATATAACCACAGACTGTAATGGGACATCTTGTGAGTCACGTGAGCTAGTAGCGGCTCTCTCTCTCTCTCTCTCTCTCTCTCTCTCTCTCTCTCTCTCTCTCTCTCTCTCTCTCTCTCTCTCTCTCTCTCTCTCCAAACGTTTTTTGTTTGTCTTTAATCAGCATAACAGTTTTCATTCTAGTGAATTGCCAATGTTAGAGAGTAAACAATATTGTTCATACATTCGTAGGCCTACGTTTTCATGGGATTACATGTCATGCAGATACTGTTCACTTTTCCATTCCAATCCTGCTTACCACCCCCCTCCCCTTTCCCCCATTTTAATTACCCCTGGTATTTCATTACCGCCTGGTATGCAGTACTGCGGCATAGTAGTTGACCAAACAGCACAGAACGCACAAAGATCACAAGGGCGGTACTGCTGTCACTTGTTTGATGCCTACATCACAAACGATGGGTCATCTAAAAGCTATCGATGTTGTCTGTCTCTCAATCTCTGTCTGTCTGTCTGAATCTTTCTGTCTGTTTGTCCATCTCTTTCTGTTGGCTGTCTGTCTGTCTCTTTCTGTCTGTCTATCTCTTTCTGTCTGTCTGTCTATCAGTCACATACACACACACACACACACACACACACACACACACACACACACACACACACTCACACACGCGCGCGCACGCACACACACATATTGAAATGTGTATGTGTGTTTTTTCTCGTGTTTCTATGTCTGTCATTCCTTTTTTTTGTAAGTCTGCCTACTCTGCAAATTACCATTATCTCATAAAGATCAGAAGAGGCAAAAGCTCTTTTCAGCAATACAGCACCTTCCACACCTCCATTTTAGCCCCTACCTCTCCATTCACCAACTAACCTTTTATTTTCTTACAAACTATTATTTTGTGGCTGCCCTTAAATCGCATATACAAGGGAAACATTGTACAATAAAATCTTATTGATTATTAGTTGTAGGCCTACATAATACTGTATTTTTTTTCCTGAGTAGGGTAGGAGTGGAAGGCGTTTGTTTACTTCATAACATTTTATTTTTACTCTGAATATCTAAATGTTCCTGTTCAATTGTTATCAAACTCGTTATCAAAGTGTTTGTTGTAAAAAAAAAAGTAAGAGAAAACTACTTTGGTAGCCTTCTGAACGCTTTTTGTTTTCCCACTGACTCACGTATCACAGTCTGGCTTTACGTGAAAACGTGATTTTCAACCCTGTACGCATTGCTCACTCAGTGTATGTCGGCATATAACAAAAGGGTCACTTTGATGTTGACCACCACTGGTACGGCCAGAGCAGAGCACGTGAGGATACTCCAGTATGTTAATGAGTCTCGGCCGGTCTCTGTCCCGTGTTGCGTCAGACTGAACTGAGACATATGACTATACTCGTGATAGGCTGGGTGTTTAGAGCGCCTTGTGGATTGAATGCCCCCGGCCTTTTTGTTATAGCGCTACCCCTACCTAGTTTGATTAATTATTGTGCTAAAACTAAACATTGTGTTGTTACATTTCTTTCTCTTGCTAATGGCGAAGATATCAAAGTAAACGCCTAAACTCTTTCCGCGCTACAAAGGTTTCGTTTATTGATGTACTTAAGCTTCAAACTTTGAATTCCGTTTTTCTCCAAACTACTGAAACGCGATATACGCTACTCTGGCAGGCAACCCTCGAAATGAAGGTTTAGTTGTTGTTGTGAAACAGAAAAGAATCAGACTTTGAGATCGGGAGTCATAAAAAAACAAGGATAGGATCAGCCTAGGGTTGTCATGAAATTGAAAGAAACCAGACTTTGAGATCGAGGTCATATAAACATGAAGAAGATATGGTTAGGATCAGTCTAGGGTTGTTGTGAAACTGAAAAGAACCAGACTTTGAGTGATCGAGAGCTATAAAATTGAATAGGATAGGGCTAGGGTCAACCTAGGGTTGTTGTTGTGAAACTAAAAAGAACCAGACCTTGAGATCGAGAGTCATAAACACATAGGTGATATGGTTAGGATC
>CM065708.1:36357481-36369653 GCA_017654935.2 Phymorhynchus buccinoides
GAGAGAGAAGGACAATGAAAGGGGAGAGTTCTGAGAGAGAGAGAGAGAAATAGATAAAAAGAGAGAGAGAGAGAGAGAGAGGTGGAGAGAGAGATTAGAGAGAGAGAGAGAGAGAGAGAAGAGTAGAGAGAGAGAGAGAGAGAGAGAGAGAGAGAGAGAGAGAGAGAGAGAGAAGAGAGAGAGAGAGAGAGGGAGAAACGAGAGAGACCAGAGAGAGAGAGACGAGAGAGAGAGAGAGAGAGAGAGAATTGCAGGAGAGAGAGAGAGAGAGAGAGAGAGAGAAGAGAGAGAGAGAGAGAGAGAGAGAGAGAGAGAGAGAGAGAGAGAGAGAGAGAGAGAGAGAGAGAGAGCCTAACTCTGTAGGCTAACATGTTCAGGTCACCAGTCTGTTAGGCTGATGCATATTCATGAGGTTCTCAATGATCGCACCAGAGTCGCACGCTCAATTAAAAAGGGCAGACAACTTCAATGACAAAGGGAAGACAACTCTGATGCGCCCAGCAGGTCACGTGCTCCTCCACATACTATGGAACTGGCCCCAAATCACGTGACCATCCATAGTTAAAAGTCATGTGATACCCTGCCCGAAAATAACGTCAGTTGCGCAGGGTGTAGACTTTTTGACTCGATTCTGAATCCTGACGTCATAGCTTTTCGTGCTCCGCTCCAGAGCTATTTATAGCGTCACTAGTAACAAATAGGAATGTGTTAGTTTTGGAGGCAGGCGCTAAGAATGTTGTGTAAGCCTAAAGCGTCAAAGTTTGCGAAACTATGGCAGGAGAAATCTGCACTGTGTAACACTAGTCTAATAAAAACAAAAGTGGTTGCATACTCTGCATTGGGTTACATCAAGTTAAGAAACGAACAGTTTAGCATTGTGTAGACAAAAGGAATTAATGTGTTGCACTGTTTACGCCTCTACTAAGAAAATAAAAGTGTCTGCATTATGCAGGACTAAAAAAAGAAAAGGTGCTGTTTTCAGTTGGGGTGTAGCCCTAAAAATAAAAGAAAGTTCATCCATGTAGGCCTAACTGATAGTTCTTGCATTGTTTACCGCAAAGTTAATACGCTTAAAGACGTACTGGATAGGGAGATTTTTTATTGCTGTAAAATATTCTGTTTGTGCCTTAAACTAAATACATTGCGATGAATTTTGCTGTAAACAATCGTTTGTATTTCGAATTTAATAAAAACGGTTTTCATACACCTCAAAAATTGTTGTGAGCGCTGAACACGTGACGTGACGTCACCACAGGATCGTCTGCTAATAGGCCTAAGCACAGCATGGCTGACTGGAACTGACGTTGGTATCGTATTCACCCAAATAAAAATGTGCGGGTGCATCTTACTGTTTTGCAGACAGCGCGAGTAAACAAACCCAAGGCATTATAAGCAGTAGGCCTCTTTTAATTCTTATCTCAGGAAGTGGATACTAAATTTGTGGTGTTCTGCAGAGTAATTGAATGGATTTTAGCCAATGATTTAGGCCTATATTTACTGTAGGCCCTTACTAACTTAACCAAGTGCCCTAGTATATGGCCTTGGCGACTTAGCCTACTCCCAATCTGTGTTCTTTTTATCTGCTATGATGAACTTTTGTCGCCAATGTGATACACACGCACGCACGCGCGCGCACACACACACACATACAGTGATACACACCCACACACCCACCTACATTGGTGATTAATGACCAGAACTGCTTTTCTGCCGACGTAACGGATGCAGATCATGCAAACACACACACACACACGCACACACAGATGTGTACATGTGTGCGTTTGTGTCGCCCATTACTTTAGCGGTACCTGGGCCCAAACCCTGACCGGCACAGCTCATGTCCTTAATTTACCGCTGTACTTTGATCTATGTACACATATACATACCAACACACATGCACACTCACTTTCACTCACACACACATCTCTCTCTCTCTCTGTCTCTCTCTCTCTCTGTACATATATTAAAGTAGTGATAAATGAAGGGAAAGAAATGTGCCGGTCGGGGTTTAGCCCTGGGATCGCTACACAGCCGGATTAGTCTTGCCTGTATACTGTAAAATAAAGGTCTATGACCTCCTTCACCTTTACATACATCTGTCTTTTCCCCTCTCTCTCTTGCGTAACCTCAAGTCACTATAAATGTCTACTGAGATGGCCAGACTGAAAATTTGAAGATGAAGGCAGGAAGAGAGAGAGACAGTGGGAGAGAGAGAGAGAGAGAGAGAGAGAGAGAGAGAGAGAGAGAGAGAGAGAGAGAGAGAGGAGGGGGGAGCGAGAAAGAGAGATAAAGATGCACACATTCAGAAAGAGAGAGCAAAATAACAACAGCACAATAATGATCAATGAACAGTACAAACTACTGTCTCTACAAGCTTCAGTTTCAAATTAGGTATTGTTTCAACACAATACCTAATTAAAATGATAACAGCTTCAACTTAAACTAAGATTTAATAATAGCTAGAAAATTATGCAAATAACTTTCTATTTTCTATCAGTTTTCCTTATCACTATGTCTTTAAGAAAAAAATGTAAATTCTGCATTGATATGAAAGTATTGTTATAATTGTTCCTTTGTGGTGGTCAGCTAAGCAGCTCAAAATACATGTGCTGTAAAGATCTAAAGTGTTTAGATGCCTAATGCCTTCAGTCAGTCTGTAGGATGCAGTGTCAGAGAAAGTAAGCAGGCCTGCATAACCATTGTGATTTAAAACAAAAATAAAGTATAGGCAAAACCAGATTATTGTAGAATGCAGCTAGAACTTTCCCTAAAAGGCTTGGTTCAATGGGGACAAAATGAACCCATCACATTACAATACAGCTTCACATTCAGATTAAACTGAACACTGACAGTATGACAGATTTCACACACACAAACACACACACACACACACACACACACACACACACACACACACACACACAAAGTATTATTAGCAAGAGTCAATAGACCATGAACCAGAATTTAGTGCTAAAAATAATAAAATATGATGAAATCCTAATAATTTTAATTGTTATAGCTCTGCAAGCATATTTAAGTTATTGTCAATATTGCACATAAATACAGTGAAAAATCAGCAAGTCAAATGTCATGGGATTAGCAAGACTTTTCAGATTAAAAAAATAGAGAGACTTTTTTGGCATAAAATGATTACATTGGGACCTAACAATTACAATCTCATGTAGTTTGGATTATCCAAGTTTTTGTAGCCCATTCTTGAGTTTGTAGGATATTATTATTAATGTAAGTAGGCCTATCAATACATTACACTCCGAGGTGTAGAGTGGCACAGTGGTATCGCGTTCGCTTCGTGTCAAGTAAACCCGAGTTCGAACCTGGGTACAGGGGATTTTTTCCTCTCATTCTGCACTAGGCCTTAACGGTCTGAACGTGGAGTCTTTCGGATGAGACGATAAACCGAGGTCCCGTGTGCCCATGCACTTAGCATACGTTAAACCCAGTGGCAACGAAAAAGTTGTCATTTGGTAAAAATTTACACCCCCCCCCCCCCCCCCCCCCCCTCATCAGTGACAAAAATCGCATGCAAAATTTTTTTTTTTAAATTGGGTGGCGCGCCTCTGGCTGCGACGCGCTCTCCAGGTGGGAGCAGCCCGAATTTCACAGAGACGCCTCTGTGACTATAAAGTACCTAATACCTAATACCCTAATACCTAATACCATTGGTGATATCAAAGTAAGTATGCTCCTTTCCTTTGTTGTGGTTAAAACTATAAAAGTAAAACAATATATTTTATTTTTGTTCAGTTAAATGCTTTCCTGTTTGGTTGCTCTGCTCCACATCATCTTTGCTTTGCATAATGCTTACATTACTTCATGCGCTATATTCACTCCTGTTATATAGATAACATTGCATATATAATGATTGTTTCTTACAGGACAGTGTATTTTGTATAGATTATCCATTTCAAGAGGTAGGACTTTGTATGCTTTTTATTCTATGCTCTTAGTTTGACTTCAGTTCGGGAGCATTATCTTTATACTCCCCCCCCCCCCCCCCCCCCAACAAATAACACTCTCTGTCTCTGTGTCCCTCCCTCCTCATGCTTTCTCTCTCTCCTCTCTCTCTCTCTCTCTCTCTCTCTCTCACACACACACACACACACACACACACACAGACACAGGACACACACACACACACACACACACACACACACACACACACACACACACACACACACACCTACCACCACCACCACCTAAAATACAGTATAGTACTATTGTTATTAACAGTTTAATGGAAATTAATTACAGTATAAACTTGAATTGGACTTGAATACCATTGTACACAAACAAGTAACATGTTTGTTTTAATTGCAAGTAGACCTGCATAAATATTTGTCACTATCATTATCAAGTATCATTTTCATACATAAATGTATGCACACATTGTGCTCATTGCAGTGAAATTAAACCCCTGTTCAACAAACTGTAATGAAATTTAAAAGCAGATGAAATGAATGATGAAGTTTGTTCCTAATTACCCTTCTTGTACAGTATATAGTTATGTATATTTGTTCACAATGTTTTTATTTGCTTATTGCCATTTTACAAATTAGTATTTGATTTTTTTTTTAACTAGTCATAGTATAAATAACATTGAAGATGTATGAACTGCTTACCATTGTTTCAGTGCATTTTCATGTCGTTTAATTATGATTCATAACTTCTTTGTTGTTTATTTTCAATTGAATGTATTTTGTGTGACCGAGTGACGTGACGTAAGTCGTCCACTCGTCACTAATTATTAATAGCCTAGTCTACTGTCACAAGATTGTTCAAAGCAGACGGTTCAATCTGCCGACAGACGGCTCGATTGCAATTCGCTAGTTTTGACAACCATTGTCATCGTGTCAGCAGACGATGTAATTGCGTGTCTCCTTTTTAGTCACAAGATCTTATTCAAATTCAAATCCAACAGGTCACATGCCTTCTTCCAAACCACTGACCAATATAATTCAAATTTGACCGCCGCTTGTCGCGTCAGTTGACTAGTAGAGTATAGGCGAGAGCTTATACCCGCCACTCTCTCTCTCTCTCTCTCTGCGTGATGTCTGCAATAGCCTAGCTGTGTGCTGAGCCTGCAATATCTGAGCACGATCCCTGCTCATAGATCATGTAAGTACTCTAAGCCAGTGGTTATATCTTAGTTTGTTCTACTTTGCAAACTGTTGTTTTGCATGTTGTTTAGTTTAGTCGGTGATCAAACTCTGTCACTGTAGAACTTGCCACGGAACTGAAAGCCGTCTGCTGTTCTCGTCACAGAACCAACTTGTTCGTGACGTCAGTTTATTCATAAGCCTAACAAGCGCGGCTTATTAGTTGTTCAAGTTGTTGAGAGACTGAAAATTAGAACCTTCCGATTGTTCTGTTCCATCCTCACATCCACTCGTGTGTGACGTGAATTTACTGTGTAAACAATGTAAGGGAACTTTGCCTACATTATTGTTTAAAAGCCTAACTTGCTCATTTCCATGCTATCAATATTATTGATCTAGGCTTATACCATCTATGGTCACAATGGTGTAGGCCTACTTTACGCTAGTTTCATTCATAGGCCTAGGTGTGTGTGTGCTAGGCCTAGTATGGTGTTGTGTTAATACTGCTACTATTGTATTAACAAGGCATTCCTTTTTGATTGAGTTTCTTGCTACTTCAATGATAAACTCTCAATAGGCCTACATTTGCCTTTAGTCTGTTTTCTACTAAAAACTGATCTTATTCAGCTTACTTTGAAGTGTAGTCTATTTTTAGTAACACAGCATCTGATGATGTCAGTGTTACAATACTTGGTTTGGGTTAATTCACATGAACTCAAATGTTTGTGTATGGGTTAAGCAAGCATAGGGTCAGGTAAAACCGACCTATGTTATGTTTCCAAACCCCAGCTAGGCTTGTGTCAATGTCAGTTTAATCATGGTATTTAAGTCATACAGTGAGCTCCTTCCACTGCTGTGATTGTGTATTTCCACATGTTATTGAACATTGAGTGCTATGGCACAAGGCCTACAGTCATACCTAATCATTGTTATTTCTTGTTTTGTGTGTATCTTTTGTATTGTTGCAGGATGTATTTGCTGAACTGTCTTTCTTAGTCTTTCCTAGCTATCTTTCCCGATAAATAAACAAAATCAAACAACTGTCTGGTTTCCTCTATATGTTCCTGGCCTGCATGTGTGCTGATCAACACCCTCCAATCCTTATCCTGATCCTTATTCCTCATCAACTCCTCCTTATCCCTATCCCATACCCTTACCACCCCACCACATTTGGAAGACACCTCCATCAGCAAAATTATTTCTTGTGTGCACGACATGCACCACAGACAGATATACACACTCACACACACGCACGTACAGAGAGAGAGAGAGAGAGAGAGAGAGTGGTGGTGGTGGTGGTGTCAGAAATGCAATGGACTTTGTCTGTTCTCTCTTTATTTTTCAACGAATCGAGGAAAAGTTGTAACACAAAGGTTACAGAGTGTCATCATTGTAACATTGATTGAATCATTGTTGAGCTGATATATCTGAACACGATCTTTTCAATATGACTGCACAATAGTTGGCTTAGTAATACAATCTGTGTCTTTTAGCTTTACAAACTGCCGTATGTGTGCGTGTGTGCCCAACTCAAACGGCTTACCGTCGGTATTAGGCCTAGGCCTACTAGCTGGACTTGCTAATCTACCAAAACAGACAGAGCAGACAACAATGTGTCAAGGTCATCTGATCCTAAGATGACATCATAATAAAGGGGCTCAACTATCGCTGTTTTTCGTGTGGTTGTCGTTCGTCATCGAAACAGGTATGTATAAAACACGATACCGCCCGAAACCATACGATATGCCCCACATGGCCGAAAGCCCAAAGAGGGCGTAAAACACTATTATTCCAACCATACGATACCGCACGATACCCTCTACACGGAATGTAATGGGGATCTACCCATGATCGAAGGGTGTTTATAAGAATAAAAAAATACTCTCTCTCTCTCTCTCTCTCTCTCTCTCTCTCTCTCTCTCTCTCTCTCTCTCTCTCTCTCCTCTCTCTCTCTCTCTCCAGTGGCGTATTATAGGTGGGTATGATTTGTTCTGTATAAATTTGTATGATTTCTCTATGTCTCTGTCTCTCCTACTTCTTCCCTGTAGTCAAACGTCAAAATGTCTATGTGTGTGTATCATCTTAGACTGAAATGGGTTTTTTTAATGTATTTGCAGAACGCGTTCCGGTTGAATTTTCTGGCCCGGCACCACAAGTGAAAATGCGCGGAGACAGTCGTCAGGACGACCCAAGGTCGTACCACCACCTCCCCCAACCCTCCCTTTTTTGTATTTATTCGGAAGACTGGAAAATGTAACTGTAATCAAAGTATGAGAATGTATTGTGGAAATCAAGAACCCCCTTCGGCATTTCGTCCTTCGAACTGGATTATTATTCAGATAATAAAAAATGAAAATGACTTTGACACGACTGAAAGCCTGCGAGTAGAAAAGGAGTATGCGTGTGCATACGAGCAGATTCTGTTTCGTCTATCACACTTGGAAAGAACGAGTTTGAATGTTAACCTTGTTTCGTCCTCCCTCCTCTGTCTCTCTGTCTTTCTATCTCTCTGTATATCTATGCAAGTTCTGTTTCTGAATGTTAACCTTTATTCATCCTCCCTCCTCTGTCTTTCTGTTTCTGTTACTCTGTCAAGTTCTGTTTCGTCTATCACACATAGAAATAATGAATTTGGATGTTACTCTACCTTAATCTTAGTCTTTCTTGATCCTCATTCTCTCCCCCCCCCCCTCTCTCTCTCTCTCTCCTCTCTCTCTCTCTCTCTCTCTCTCTCTCTCTCTCTCTCTCTCTCTCGCTCACACTCACACACAAACATACATACATACACAGCCACTTACACAACAAAAACATTAATCACCTTCGCTACGTAAACTCCGCGGGTGATATGCCTAACGTTATGCCTAAAGCTGGAGACAGACTATGCGACTATAACTCGATCAGGTCGTGACGTAGATCAAATTTTGTTTCCCGCACAGACTCGATCAGTGAAATTTAGAACCCGCCCTATTCGGCCCTGTCACCTGACTGGGCCCGACTTAGTCAGACTGAACTAGAGGTGCAAAAGATCCATTTTCATGATCGATATCTGATAATTGGGGGACCGATGGCGTGTATATCTCGTATAATCTGAGTTGTTCAGTTACTTGCTTTTATAATACAACTAAAATTCTCCCTGTCTTGTGTGTCTTTAATCAATCGATCAATCAATCAATCACATTTATTGTCCTTTTAAAATAATATAAAAGGAAATTTGGATGCTGTCACAGATAAACATACAATCAACACGCAAAGTAAAACATGGTCAAAAACATTTGAAGCATTTTTAAAAAAACTGAGTACTATAAAAAAAATTTTTTTAAATCAACTGTGAAATTTTACACACACACACACACACACACACACACACAGAGAAACAAGAAAAACACACACACACACACACACCAACACACACACACATACACACACACACACCCACACACACACACACACACACAACGCACACACACACGCCACGCACACGCACACACGCACACACACACACACACATACACACACACACCATGCGCACCACAATAAATTAGATAGATAGACAAATAAATATGCAAACAAAAAAGCAAACAAATATAATACATAGTCTAGGCTGATCACATACCAACATCATCACGGTAAAAAGAAAAGCAACAAGGGCGTCGCCGGGCGGCAGACATGTCCGTCACCAGCAATGCCACGCACTTGCGACACCCCGTAGAGTGTCACATCCTGACACAAAATTGGAAGGGATTCTGTCTTCTAGTTCACGAGATACAGCTTGAAGAAGAAACATATAGCGCAAAGAAGGAAATTTCGGTTTTCAAGGTCACACTTCAAGGTCAAGGTCAGCATGGTGATAATTTATGCTCGGATGTTTTCTTCTCTAGGGTATACAATACCACACACAATCTGAAGCGCTTCTGTCAAGTACCAATGTGGAAAATACGGCTTAAAACCCAATTTGTAGACCCCTACCACTTGCAAGGCCTACTGATCGCCCGGACCGTGACCTTGACCTTGATCCGTATGCCACCATCAGAACGGGCATAAGCCAAAGTACCTTCATGCCAAATTTGAAGACTCTAACACTAACGGTGTGGGAGTTATGGCCCCTGAAAGATTTTCGGTTTTCAAGGTCGTACGCCAAGGTCAAGGTCACGGACGGCAAAACTGGTTTGCGCGGATGCCTTCCACTCATGGTGACACACCAGCACACAAAATTTGACGTGATTCTGTCAACCCGTTCGAAAGATATCCTTGGGACAGACAGAAGGAGAAAAAAATGACCCTCCGATTTTCAGGCTCCAGCGATCTTTTTGACCTTGACCTTGACCTTGATCGGTATGCCATCGTCAGAACGGGCATAAGCCAAACCACCTTCATACCAAGTTTCAACATCCTATGTTGATCGGTGCCCGAGATATGGCTAAAAATAGATTTTCGGTTTTCAAGGTCGTACGTCAAGGTCAAGGTCGCGATTCGGTCAAGCGGTTCGGGAGATATCCTTGGGACAGACAGAAAAGAAAAAAACCCACACCAATGAATGAAAGTCCCTGCATGATAGATGACCATGGAATGAAAGTCCCTGCATGATAGAGGACCATGGAATGAAAGTCCCTGCATGATAGAGGACCATGGAATGAAAGTCCCTGCATGATAGAGGACCATGGAATGAAAGTCCCTGCATGATAGAGGACCATGGAATGAAAGTCCCTGCATGATAGAGGACCATGGAATGAAAGTCCCTGCATGATAGAGGACCATGGAATGAAAGTCCCTGCATGATAGAGGACCATGGAATGAAAGTCCCTGCATGATAGAGGACCATGGAATGAAAGTCCCTGCATGATAGAGGACCATGGAATGAAAGTCCCTGCATGATAGAGGACTATGGAATGAAAGTCCATGCATGATAGAGGACCATGGAATGAAAGTCCCTGCATGATAGAGGACCATGGAATGAAAGTCCCTGCATGATAGAGGACCATGGAATGAAAGTCCCTGCATGATAGAGGACCATGGAATGAAAGTCCCTGCATGATAGAGGACCATGGAATGAAAGTCCATGCATGATACAGGACCATGGAATGAAAGTCCATGCATGATAGAGGACCATGGAATGAAAGTCCATGCATGATAGAGGACCATGGAATGAAAGTCCCTGCATGATAGAGGACCATGGAATGAAAGTCCATGCATGATACAGGACCATGGAATGAAAGTCCATGCATGATAGAGGACCATGGAATGAAAGTCCCTGCATGATAGAGGACCATGGAATGAAAGTCCATGCATGATAGAGGACCATGGAATGAAAGTCCCTGCATGATAGAGGAGTAAGGAATGAAACTCACTGCATGATAGAGGACCATGCGAGGACTTTCATTCCATGGCCCTATAGTCAATACAGGAACAGTCATTCGTTAATCCTATGCAATGCAGGAACTTTCAGTCTGCGTTCTTGTGTTGTGCATGTTTTTTCAAGCATGGACTTTCATTCGTTAGTCCTATGCCATGCATGTGCACTCATTCCATGTTCCTCTATCATGCATGAGGGACTTTCATTCCCATGTTCCTCTATCATGCATGAGGGACTTTCATTCCATGTTCCTCTATCATGCATGAGGGACTTTCATTCCATGTTCCTCTATCATGCATGGACTTTCATTCCATGGTCCTCTATCATGCATGAGGGACTTTCATTCCATGGTCTTCTATCATGCATGTGCGCTCATTCCATGTTCCTCTATCATGCATGAGGGACTTTCATTCCATGGTCCTCTATCATGCATGGACTTTCATTCCATGGTCCTCTATTCATGCAGGGACTTTCATTCCATGGTCCTCTATCATGCAGGGACTTTCATTCCATGGTCCTCTGTCATGCAGGGACTTTCATTCCATGGTCCTATATCATGCAGGGACTTTCATTCCATGGTCCTCCGTCATGCAGGGACTTTCATTCCATGGTCCTCTATCATGCAGGGACTTTCATTCCTTAGTCCTCTATCATGCATGGACTTTCATTCCATGGTCCCCTATCATGCATGGACTTTCATTCCATGGTCCTCCCGTCATGCAGGGACTTTCATTCCATGGTCCTCCGTCATGCAGGGACTTTCATTCCTTAGTCCTCTATCATAATAATAATAATAATAATAATAATAATAATAATAATAATAATAGTGAATCATTTATATAGCGCATTCATCCATCATTGTGGAGCTCTATGCGCTTAACAACAACAAAACTTAAAAGCAACAAATTCAACAACAAAACGAAATAATCGCTCACGCACATGCAAATAGGCATACACATACACACCCCACCCACACATACACGCACGTACGCGCGCGCACGCACACGCACACACACACACACACACACACACACACACACACACACACACACACACACATATACACACACACACACACACCGTTACCATCACCACCACTCACCCCACCCAAAAAACACAATACAAAATACAATCAGTTGAAACAAAGCATCCACACACACACTCTCTCTTTCTTTCTCTCTCCTCTCTCTCTCTCTCTCTCTCTCTCTCTCTCTCTCTCTCTCTCTCTCTCTCTCTCTCTCTCTCTCTCTCTCTCTCTCTCTCTCTCTCTCTCTCTCTCTCTCTCTCTCTCGCAACAAAGCTGACGTAGACATTGCAGTCAACACACAGTGAAACTAATATGGGGGGAGGGGAGTGTGTGTGTGAGAATAGAGTCCAGAAGTAATGTGGCCTAAAGGTTGTGATGTAGCTTGAACAGGTGGGTCTTGAGAGCTGATTTGAAACATTGCAAGGACTGGATATGGCGGATTTTGCGTGGTAAGGAGTTCCAAACTGATGGGGCCGAAAAGGAAAAGGAGCGCTCACCAAACATTTTTGTTCGTGTACTAGGAACACAGAGAATTTTGGAATCTGAAGATGACCGCAATTGCCTTGATGGAGTATAGACAGAAAGCATGTCAGAAATGTAGCTAGGGGCATTTCCAGATAAATAAGAATGACATAGAGTGGAAATTGTGTAGTCAATACGTACGTGCTTTGATGGAAA
>CM065708.1:36370153-36420153 GCA_017654935.2 Phymorhynchus buccinoides
CATGCATGGACTTTCATTCCATGGTCCTCTATCATGCATGGACTTTCATTCCATGGTCCTCTATCATGCATGGACTTTCATTCCATGGTCCTCTATCATGCATGGACTTTCATTCCATGGTCCTCTATCATGCATGGACTTTCATTCCATGGTCCTCTATCATGCATGGACTTTCATTCCATGGTCCTCTATCATGCATGGACTTTCATTCCATGGTCCTCTATCATGCATGGACTTTCATTCCATGGTCCTCTATCATGCATGGACTTTCATTCCATGGTCCTCTATCATGCATGGACTTTCATTCCATGGTCCTCTATCATGCATGGACTTTCATTCCATGGTCCTCTATCATGCATGGACTTTCATTCCATGGTCCTCTATCATGCATGGACTTTCATTCCATGGTCCTCTATCATGCAGGGACTTTCATTCCATGGTCCTCTATCATGCATGGACTTTCATTCCATGGTCCTCTATCATGCAGGGACTTTCATTCCATGGTCCTCTATCATGCAGGGACTTTCATTCCATGGTCCTCTATCATGCATGGACTTTCATTCCATTCCATGGTCCTCTATCATGCATGGACTTTCATTCCATGGTCCTCTATCATGCAGGGACTTTCATTCCATGGTCCTCTATCATGCATCATGCAGGGACTTTCATTCCATGGTCCTCTATCATGCATGGACTTTCATTCCATGGTCCTCTATCATGCATGGACTTTCATTCCATGGTCCTCTATCATGCATGGACTTTCATTCCATGGTCCTCTATCATGCATGGACTTTCATTCCATGGTCCTCTATCATGCATGGACTTTCATTCCATGGTCCTCTATCATGCATGGACTTTCATTCCATGGTCCTCTATCATGCAGGGACTTTCATTCCATGGTCCTCTATCATGCATGACTTTCATTCCATGGTCCTCTATCATGCATTGACTTTCATTCCATGGTCCTCTATCATGCAGGGACTTTCATTCCATGGTCCTCTATCATGCATGACATTCCATGGTCCTCTATCATTTCATTCCATGGTCCTCTATCATGCATGGACTTTCATTCCATGGTCCTCTATCATGCAGTCTTTCATTCCATGGTCCTCTATCATGCATGGACTTTCATTCCATGGTCCTCTATCATGCATGGACTTTCATTCCATGGTCCTCTATCATGCATGGACTTTCATTCCATGGTCCTCTATCATGCAGGGACTTTCATTCCATGGTCCTCTATCATGCAGGGACTTTCATTCCATGGTCCTCTATCATGCATGGACTTTCATTCCATGGTCCTCTATCATGCAGTCTTTCATTCCATGGTCCTCTATCATGCAGGGACTTTCATTCCATGGTCCTCTATCATGCATTGACTTTCATTCCATGGTCCTCTATCATGCATGGACTTTCATTCCATGGTCCTCTATCATGCATGGACTTTCATTCCATGGTCCTCTATCATGCATGGACTTTCATTCCATGGTCCTCTATCATGCATGGACTTTCATTCCATGGTCCTCTATCATGCATGGACTTTCATTCCATGGTCCTCTATCATGCAGGGACTTTCATTCCATGGTCCTCTATCATGCATGGACTTTCATTCCATGGTCCTCTATCATGCATGGACTTTCATTCCATGGTCCTCTATCATGCATGGACTTTCATTCCATGGTCCTCTATCATGCAGGGACTTTCATTCCATGGTCCTCTATCATGCAGGGACTTTCATTCCATGGTCCTCTATCATGCATGGACTTTCATTCCATGGTCCTCTATCATGCATGGACTTTCATTCCATGGTCCTCTATCATGCATGGACTTTCATTCCATGGTCCTCTATCATGCAGGGACTTTCATTCCATGGTCCTCTATCATGCAGGGACTTTCATTCCATGGTCCTCTATCATGCAGGGACTTTCATTCCATGGTCCTCTATCATGCATCATGGGACTTTCATTCCATGGTCCTCTATCATGCAGGGACTTTCATTCCATGGTCCTCTATCATGCATGGACTTTCATTCCATGGTCCTCTATCATGCAGGGACTTTCATTCCATGGTCCTCTATCATGCATGGACTTTCATTCCATGGTCCTCTATCATGCAGGGACTTTCATTCCATGGTCCTCTATCATGCAGGGACTTTCATTCCATGGTCCTCTATCATGCAGGGACTTTCATTCCATGGTCCTCTATCATGCAGGTCCTCTATCATGCACTTTCATTCCATGGTCCTCTATCATGCATGGACTTTCATTCCATGGTCCTCTATCATGCAGGGACTTTCATTCCATGGTCCTCTATCATGCATGGACTTTCATTCCATGGTCCTCTATCATGCATTCCATGGTCCTCTATCATGCACTTTCATTCCATGGTCCTCTATCATGCATGGACTTTCATTCCATGGTCCTCTATCATGCATGGACTTTCATTCCATGGTCCTCTATCATGCATGGACTTTCATTCCATGGTCCTCTATCATGCAGGGACTTTCATTCCATGGTCCTCTATCATGCATGGACTTTCATTCCATGGTCCTCTATCATGCATGGACTTTCATTCCATGGTCCTCTATCATGCATGGACTTTCATTCCATGGTCCTCTATCATGCAGGGACTTTCATTCCATGGTCCTCTATCATGCATTTCATTCCATGGTCCTCTATCATGCATGGACTTTCATTCCATGGTCCTCTATCATGCATGGACTTTCATTCCATGGTCCTCTATCATGCATGGACTTTCATTCCATGGTCCTCTATCATGCATGGACTTTCATTCCATGGTCCTCTATCATGCATGGACTTTCATTCCATGGTCCTCTATCATGCATGGACTTTCATTCCATGGTCCTCTATCATGCATGGGACTTTCATTCCATGGTCCTCTATCATGCAGGGACTTTCATTCCATGGTCCTCTATCATGCAGGACTTTCATTCCATGGTCCTCTATCATGCATCATGGACTTTCATTCCATGGTCCTCTATCATGCATGGACTTTCATTCCATGGTCCTCTATCATGCATGGACTTTCATTCCATGGTCCTCTATCATGCATGGACTTTCATTCCATGGTCCTCTATCATGCAGGGACTTTCATTCCATGGTCCTCTATCATGCAGGGACTTTCATTCCATGGTCCTCTATCATGCATGGACTTTCATTCCATGGTCCTCTATCATGCATGGACTTTCATTCCATGGTCCTCTATCATGCATGGACTTTCATTCCATGGTCCTCTATCATGCATGGACTTTCATTCCATGGTCCTCTATCATGCAGGGACTTTCATTCCATGGTCCTCTATCATGCATGGACTTTCATTCCATGGTCCTCTATCATGCATGGACTTTCATTCCATGGTCCTCTATCATGCAGGGACTTTCATTCCATGGTCCTCTATCATGCAGGGACTTTCATTCCATGGTCCTCTATCATGCAGGGACTTTCATTCCATGGTCCTCTATCATGCATGGACTTTCATTCCATGGTCCTCTATCATGCATGGACTTTCATTCCATGGTCCTCTATCATGCAGGGACTTTCATTCCATGGTCCTCTATCATGCAGGGACTTTCATTCCATGGTCCTCTATCATGCATGGACTTTCATTCCATGGTCCTCTATCATGCATGGACTTTCATTCCATGGTCCTCTATCATGCATGGACTTTCATTCCATGGTCCTCTATCATGACATTCCATGGACTTTTTCATTCCATGGTCCTCTATCATGCATGGACTTTCATTCCATGGTCCTCTATCATGCATGGACTTTCATTCCATGTCCTCTATCATGCAGGGACTTTCATTCCATGGTCCTCTATCATGCATGGACTTTCATTCCATGGTCCTCTATCATGCATGGACTTTCATTCCATGGTCCTCTATCATGCATGGACTTTCATTCCATGGTCCTCTATCATGCATGGACTTTCATTCCATGGTCCTCTATCATGCATGGACTTTCATTCCATGGTCCTCTATCATGCAGGGACTTTCATTCCATGGTCCTCTATCATGCATGGACTTTCATTCCATGGTCCTCTATGCATGGACTTTCATTCCATGGTCCTCTATCATGCATTGACTTTCATTCCATGGTCCTCTATCATGCATGGACTTTCATTCCATGGTCCTCTATCATGCATGGACTTTCATTCCATGGTCCTCTATCATGCATGGACTTTCATTCCATGGTCCTCTATCATGCATGGACTTTCATTCCATGGTCCTCTATCATGCATGGACTTTCATTCCATGGTCCTCTATCATGCAGGGACTTTCATTCCATGGTCCTCTATCATGCTTTTTCATTCCATGGTCCTCTATCATGCATGGACTTTCATTCCATGGTCCTCTATCATGCATGGACTTTCATTCCATGGTCCTCTATCATGCAGGGACTTTCATTCCATGGTCCTCTATCATGCAGGGACTTTCATTCCATGGTCCTCTATCATGCAGGGACTTTCATTCCATGGTCCTCTATCATGCATGGACTTTCATTCCATGGTCCTCTATCATGCATTGACTTTCATTCCATGGTCCTCTATCATGCAGGGACTTTCATTCCAAGGTCCTCTATCATGCATGGACTCTATCATGCAGGGACTTTCATTCCATGGTCCTCTATCATGCATTGACTTTCATTCCATGGTCCTCTATCATGCATGGACTTTCATTCCATGGTCCTCTATCATGCATGGACTTTCATTCCATGGTCCTCTATCATGCATGGACTTTCATTCCATGGTCCTCTATCATGCATGGACTTTCATTCCATGGTCCTCTATCATGCAGGGACTTTCATTCCATGGTCCTCTATCATGCAGGGACTTTCATTCCATGGTCCTCTATCATGCAGGGACTTTCATTCCATGGTCCTCTATCATGCAGGGACTTTCATTCCATGGTCCTCTATCATGCATGGACTTTCATTCCATGGTCCTCTATCATGCAGGGACTTTCATTCCATGGTCCTCTATCATGCATGGACTTTCATTCCATGGTCCTCTATCATGCATGGACTTTCATTCCATGGTCCTCTATCATGCATGGACTTTCATTCCATGGTCCTCTATCATGCATGGACTTTCATTCCATGGTCCTCTATCATGCATTGACTTTCATTCCATGGTCCTCTATCATGCATGGACTTTCATTCCATGGTCCTCTATCATGCATTTACTTTCATTCCATGGTCCTCTATCACTTTCATTCCATGGTCCTCTATCATGCAGGGACTTTCATTCCATGGTCCTCTATCATGCAGGGACTTTCATTCCATGGTCCTCTATCATGCAGGGACTTTCATTCCATGGTCCTCTATCATGCATGGACTTTCATTCCATGGTCCTCTATCATGCATGGACTTTCATTCCATGGTCCTCTATCATGCAGGGACTTTCATTCCATGGTCCTCTATCATGCATGGACTTTCATTCCATGGTCCTCTATCATGCATGGACTTTCATTCCATGGTCCTCTATCATGCAGGGACTTTCATTCCATGGTCCTCTATCATGCATGGACTTTCATTCCATGGTCCTCTATCATGCATGGACTTTCATTCCATGGTCCTCTATCCATGCATCTTTCATTCCATGGTCCTCTATCATGCATGGACTTTCATTCCATGGTCCTCTATCATGCATGGACTTTCATTCCATGGTCCTCTATCATGCAGGGACTTTCATTCCATGGTCCTCTATCATGCATGGACTTTCATTCCATGGTCCTCTATCATGCAGGGACTTTCATGCATGCATGGACTTTCATTCCATGGTCCTCTATCATGCATGGACTTTCATTCCATGGTCCTCTATCATGCAGGGACTTTCATTCCATGGTCCTCTATCATGCAGGGACTTTCATTCCATGGTCCTCTATCATGCATGGACTTTCATTCCATGGTCCTCTATCATGCAGGGACTTTCATTCCATGGTCCTCTATCATGCATGGACTTTCATTCCATGGTCCTCTATCATGCAGGGACTTTCATTCCATGGTCCTCTATCATGCATGGACTTTCATTCCATGGTCCTCTATCATGCATGGACTTTCATTCCATGGTCCTCTATCATGCATGGACTTTCATTCCATGGTCCTCTATCATGCATGGACTTTCATTCCATGGTCCTCTATCATGCAGGGACTTTCATTCCATGGTCCTCTATCATGCATGGACTTTCATTCCATGGTCCTCTATCATGCATGGACTTTCATTCCATGGTCCTCTATCATGCAGGGACTTTCATTCCATGGTCCTCTATCATGCAGGGACTTTCATTCCATGGTCCTCTATCATGCAGGGACTTTCATTCCATGGTCCTCTATCATGCATTTTCATTCCATGGTCCTCTATCATGCATGGACTTTCATTCCATGGTCCTCTATCATGCAGGGACTTTCATTCCATGGTCCTCTATCATGCAGGGACTTTCATTCCATGGTCCTCTATCATGCAGGGACTTTCATTCCATGGTCCTCTATCATGCATTCCATGGTCCTCTTTCATTCCATGGTCCTCTATCATGCATGGACTTTCATTCCATGGTCCTCTATCATGCATGGACTTTCATTCCATGGTCCTCTATCATGCATGGACTTTCATTCCATGGTCCTCTATCATGCATGGACTTTCATTCCATGGTCCTCTATCATGCATGGACTTTCATTCCATGGTCCTCTATCATGCATGGACTTTCATTCCATGGTCCTCTATCATGCATGGACTTTCATTCCATGGTCCTCTATCATGCAGGGACTTTCATTCCATGGTCCTCTATCATGCAGGGACTTTCATTCCATGGTCCTCTATCATGCAGGGACTTTCATTCCATGGTCCTCTATCATGCAGGGACTTTCATTCCATGGTCCTCTATCATGCAGGGACTTTCATTCCATGGTCCTCTATCATGCATGGACTTTCATTCCATGGTCCTCTATCATGCATGGACTTTCATTCCATGGTCCTCTATCATGCATGGGACTTTCATTCCATGGTCCTCTATCATGCATGGACTTTCATTCCATGGTCCTCTATCATGCATGGACTTTCATTCCATGGTCCTCTATCATGCATGGACTTTCATTCCATGGTCCTCTATCATGCATGGACTTTCATTCCATGGTCCTCTATCATGCATGGACTTTCATTCCATGGTCCTCTATCATGCATGGACTTTCATTCCATGGTCCTCTATCATGCACTTTCATTCCATGGTCCTCTATCATGCAGGGACTTTCATTCCATGGTCCTCTATCATGCATGGACTTTCATTCCATGGTCCTCTATCATGCATTTCATTCCATGGTCCTCTATCATGCAGGGACTTTCATTCCATGGTCCTCTATCATGCAGGGACTTTCATTCCATGGTCCTCTATCATGCAGGGACTTTCATTCCATGGTCCTCTATCATGCATGGACTTTCATTCCATGGTCCTCTATCATGCATGGACTTTCATTCCATGGTCCTCTATCATGCATGGACTTTCATTCCATGGTCCTCTATCATGCATGGACTTTCATTCCATGGTCCTCTATCATGCATGGACTTTCATTCCATGGTCCTCTATATGCATGCATTCCATGGACTTTCATTCCATGGTCCTCTATCATGCATGGACTTTCATTCCATGGTCCTCTATCATGCAGGGACTTTCATTCCATGGTCCTCTATCATGCATGGACTTTCATTCCATGGTCCTCTATCATGCATGGACTTTCATTCCATGGTCCTCTATCATGCAGGGACTTTCATTCCATGGTCCTCTATCATGCAGGGACTTTCATTCCATGGTCCTCTATCATGCATGACTTTCATTCCATGGTCCTCTATCATGCAGGGACTTTCATTCCATGACTTTCATTCCATGGTCCTCTATCATGCAGGGACTTTCATTCCATGGTCCTCTATCATGCAGGGACTTTCATTCCATGGTCCTCTATCATGCATGGACTTTCATTCCATGGTCCTCTATCATGCATGGACTTTCATTCCATGGTCCTCTATCATGCAGGGACTTTCATTCCATGGTCCTCTATCATGCAGGGACTTTCATTCCATGGTCCTCTATCATGCAGGGACTTTCATTCCATGGTCCTCTATCATGCAGGGACTTTCATTCCATGGTCCTCTATCATGCATGACTTTCATTCCATGGTCCTCTATCATGCAGGGACTTTCATTCCATGGTCCTCTATCATGCATGGACTTTCATTCCATGGTCCTCTATCATGCAGGGACTTTCATTCCATGGTCCTCTATCATGCATGGACTTTCATTCCATGGTCCTCTATCATGCATCATGCAGGACTTTCATTCCATGGTCCTCTATCATGCATTGGACTTTCATTCCATGGTCCTCTATCATGCATGGACTTTCATTCCATGGTCCTCTATCATGCAGGGACTTTCATTCCATGGTCCTCTATCATGCATGGACTTTCATTCCATGGTCCTCTATCATGCAGGGACTTTCATTCCATGGTCCTCTATCATGCATGGACTTTCATTCCATGGTCCTCTATCATGCATGGACTTTCATTCCATGGTCCTCTATCATGCATGGACTTTCATTCCATGGTCCTCTATCATGCAGGGACTTTCATTCCATGGTCCTCTATCATGCATGGACTTTCATTCCATGGTCCTCTATCATGCATGGACTTTCATTCCATGGTCCTCTATCATGCAGGGACTTTCATTCCATGGTCCTCTATCATGCATGGACTTTCATTCCATGGTCCTCTATCATGCATGGACTTTCATTCCATGGTCCTCTATCATGCATTGACTTTCATTCCATGGTCCTCTATCATGCATTGACTTTCATTCCATGGTCCTCTATCATGCAGGGACTTTCATTCCATGGTCCTCTATCATGCAGGGACTTTCATTCCATGGTCCTCTACTTTCATTCCATGCATCATGACTTTCATTCCATGGTCCTCTATCATGCAGGGACTTTCATTCCATGGTCCTCTATCATGCATGGTCCTCTATCATGACTTTCATTCCATGGTCCTCTATCATGCATGGACTTTCATTCCATGGTCCTCTATCATGCATGGACTTTCATTCCATGGTCCTCTATCATGCAGGGACTTTCATTCCATGGTCCTCTATCATGCATGGACTTTCATTCCATGGTCCTCTATCATGCATGGACTTTCATTCCATGGTCCTCTATCATGCACTTTCATTCCATGGTCCTCTATCATGCATGGACTTTCACTTTCATTCCATGGTCCTCTATCATGCAGGGACTTTCATTCCATGGTCCTCTATCATGCATGGACTTTCATTCCATGGTCCTCTATCATGCAGGGACTTTCATTCCATGGTCCTCTATCATGCATGGACTTTCATTCCATGGTCCTCTATCATGCAGGGACTTTCATTCCATGGTCCTCTATCATGCATGGACTTTCATTCCATGGTCCTCTATCATGCATGGACTTTCATTCCATGGTCCTCTATCATGCATGGACTTTCATTCCATGGTCCTCTATCATGCAGGGACTTTCATTCCATGGTCCTCTATCATGCATGGACTTTCATTCCATGGTCCTCTATCATGCATGGACTTTCATTCCATGGTCCTCTATCATGCATGGACTTTCATTCCATGGTCCTCTATCATGCATGGACTTTCATTCCATGGTCCTCTATCATGCATGGACTTTCATTCCATGGTCCTCTATCATGCATGGACTTTCATTCCATGGTCCTCTATCATGCATGGACTTTCATTCCATGGTCATGCATGGACTTTCATTCCATGGTCCTCTATCATGCACTTTCATTCCATGGTCCTCTATCATGCATGGACTTTCATTCCATGGTCCTCTATCATGCATGGACTTTCATTCCATGGTCCTCTATCATGCATGGACTTAGCCAGGGGAGGTGACTCATGATTGGAGTGGTAAAAATAGACCGCGTGCCACAAACTATTGCGATTTCGCGCTTGTTCTAATCCAGAATTCTACTCTATTTCCGAGTAACGGGCTGAAACGGTAAAATCACGACAGATTGGCATATCTTGTCCTACGTTGGACTGTAACTCCTGCTCCGGTCCGCCGTTGAGCAACACCTGGTCTACCGTCGCGCACCTCAGCGTTTCCTGTGGGGCAGGGTCACCTTCGTCGTATGTGAGTATAAATAGTGTGTTAGGGTTTTGTTTTTGTCTTTGTTTTGACAGTACGATGTTTTATTCGGCTGTCTAGAGCTAGGGTCGTAGGACATATCACAGAAGTGGTATCCCTGGGAGAACTGCACCGGCCATCCGAGCCTTTGCACAGCAGGACTCCCAGGGCTAGGGACTAGGACCTTTAGCTAGCTTAGGTTTTTTTGCTGTTTTTTTGGCTCTTCATCTTTCCTCCACTATATTTATTTTGACAACATGTCATTCTGATCTATCTATCCACGCCCCACTCGTAGGCTTTTGCCGGTGGGTACGGTCTTTCAAGAATAGTTCTGTTAGGGTAGTTCTTTCTCTCTTGTTAGGGTTCTTGCAAGCAGTGCAAAAGTATCATTGAAAGTGAACCCCAGCAAGTCCAAAGGGCTTGCAGTATATGTTCAGGTGTGGTGTTCCAATTGTGAGGAAACAGTGATTAAACAGTTTCTAGCATCAAGAGGGGGTGGGGGGTGGGGGGCACATCTTTTGTAATCAACAATCAGATTGTTTCATTTTCTCTTGTCTGTGGGCTTGGGTCTTCAATGTTGAACTGCTTCTGTGAGAGTATGAACCTTCAAGGCCTACATCACAAAACATTTCACAAGCACAGACAACAGAAAGAGCTGGAGCAAGAGGTGTTTTCTAAAGTCTGTGTGCAAAGCGCATGAAGAACATCGAGGAATAAAACTGTCAGATGATGATGTGCTTGATATCTCGGTCAGTTATGACGGCACGTGGCTACCAAGGGGGCACTCTTCCCATATTGGGGTTGGTTGTGCTGTTGACTTGCTTACTGGCATATGTGTAGATGCACATGCGATGTGCACCTTTTGTCAGACATGCGAGTCGACAGGCAAAAAGACATTAGGGAGAAACCCATGGTACATGCTGCATGGCTGGTTCAACACCTTGATGACTGTGACAATACCTTCAATGGTAAGTAGAGGACTGAAAAGTGCACACCATTTTTACACACACAAAGAGAAACAAACGAGCAAATAAAATTACTCTTTTTAGCCAAAATAACACAGACAAAAGTTTGTGATTTATCATTGTTTTTATGTGTGTGTGTGTGTGTGTGTGTGTGTGTGTGTGTGTGTGGGTGTGAGTGCATGCGTGTGTGAGTGCATGCGTGTTGTTTGTGCGTGTGTATTGTGTGTGTGTGTGTGTGTTTAGTGCGTGCATGTATTTTTGTCATTTATTTATTTATATTGCTTGCTGGGGGGTTTTCATTTATTATTGTAAGCGCTTAGGGCTCTTTTTAAGATTAGGTTCTATAAATGTTAATTATTTATTGCACAATGACGGGAGTCGCGCCCACATGAGATGTCTTGGCGCGCAAATGAGTCAGTCCGGTGCAAGATGAGTGTCGGGAACAGACGTGTATTGTGTAGTGCTGTGGATGAGTTACTAGATTGGCGATGCAATAGGCTCCTTTCTCTTTCCAAAATCACACAGTAAATCAGGTTATTGTAATACAATTTATCTCTGCTCGTCAGATCAGAATGGGGACACTTTACAAACTGGACCACCAGTACCTATTGTTCCCACCATCTTTGTATTTACAAATGCCCCACATGACCGAAAGGCCGAAGAGGGCGTAAAACCCTATTTTCACGGCCCTTCAGAGGCTTATGAATAATGCATTAGGCCTAGACCGTTTGCAGTTTTGTCTTTGAATCATAGGCCTTAAATGTGTAGACCTAGGCCTGTTAGACTATCGTAGAGTAATGGACGATCATAATGACCCATTATCCTTTACACAGAGAGACGCATGAAATGTGATGCCAGTAGCGCAGTGCTCATGAGCAGGAGCAAGCGATACGAATAACTCCGTGCGTGACGGACACTAGAGACCTTGCGGGGGGCCCGAGGAGCTTTAATACGAGGACGTCAAAGGTATCTTTGTTGTCGTACCGAGTGCTGTTCTCTTGGTGTACTGCACTGAACCGTAACGTCACTGTCATAATAAAATGCTAAAGAACCAAACAGAATTCTGCTCTCTCTCTCTCTCTCTCTCTCTCTCTCTCTCTCTCTCTCTCTCTCTCTCTCTCTCTCTCTCTCTCTCTCTCTCTCTCTCTCTCTCTCTTTCTCACACACACACACACACACACACACACACACACACACACACACACACACACACACACACACATACACACACACATTATAGTGTGTCACTGTGTTCTTTTTCAGTAGCCCAACAACAACAACAACAACCAATGTTATGGTCCTTTCAGTGGCCCAACAATAACAACAACCAATGTTATGGTCCTTTCAGTGGCCCAACAACAACAACAACAGCAACCAATGTTATGGTCCTTTCAGTGGCCCAACAATAACAACAACAACCAATGTTATGGTCCTTTCAGTGGCCCAACAATAACAACAACAACCAATGTTATGGTCCTTTCAGTGGCCCAACAACAACAACAACAACCAATGTTATGGTCCTTTCAGTGGCCCAACAACAACAACAACAACCAATGTTATGGTCCTTTCAGTGGCCCAACAACAACAACAACAACAACCAATGTTATGGTCCTTTCAGTGGCCCAACAACAACAACAACCAATGTTATGGTCCTTTCAGTGGCCCAACAACAACAACAACAATGTTATGGTCCTTTCAGTAGCCCAACAACAACAACAACCAATGTTATGGTCCTTTCAGTGGCCCAACAACAACAACAACAACAATGTTATGGTCCTTTCAGTGGCCCAACAACAACAACAACCAATGTTATGGTCCTTTCAGTAGCCCAACAACAACAACAACCAATGTTATGGTCCTTTCAGTGGCCCAACAACAACAACAACCAATGCTATGGTCCTTTCAGTGGCCCAACAACAACAACAACCAATGTTATGGTCCTTTCAGTAGCCCAACAATAACAACAACAACAACAACAACCAATGCTATGGTCCTTTCAGTAGCCCAACAATAACAACAACAACAACAAACAACCAATGTTATGGTTCTTTCAGTGGCCTAACAACAACGACCAATGTTATGGTCCTTTCAGTGGCCTAACAACAACAACAACGACGACCAATGTTATGGTCATTTCAGTGGCCTAACAACAACAACAACCAATGTTATGGTTCTTTCAGTAGCCCAACAACAATGACCAATGTTATGGTCCTTTCAGTGGCCTAACAACAACAACAACAACAACCAATGTTATGGTCCTTTCAGTGGCCTAACAACAACAACAACCAATGTTATGGTTCTTTCAGTGGCCCAACAACAACAACAACAACAACAACAACAACCAATGTTATGGTCCTTTCAGTGGCCTAACAACAACAACAACCAATGCTATGATCCTTTCAGTGGCCTAACAACAACAACAACAACCAATGCTATGGTCCTTTCAGTGGCCTAACAACAACAACAGCAACAACCAATGTTATGGTCCTTTCAGTGGCCTAACAACAACAACAACAACGACCAATGTTATGGTCCTTTCAGTGGCCTAACAACAACAACAACCAATGTTATGGTCCTTTCAGTGGCCTAACAACAACAACAACAACGACCAATGTTATGGTCCTTTCAGTGGCCTAACAACAACAACAACAACGACCAATGTTATGGTCCTTTCAGTGGCCTAACAACAACAGCAACCAATGTTATGGTCCTTTCAGTGGCCTAACAACAACAACAACAACGACCAATGTTATGGTCCTTTCAGTAGCCCAACAATAACAACAACAACAGCAACAACCAATGCTATGGTCCTTTCAGTGGCCTAACAACAACAACAACAACGACCAATGTTATGGTCCTTTCAGTGGCCTAACAACAACAACAACAACGACAAATGTTATGGTCCTTTCAGTGGCCTAACAACAACAACAACCAATGTTATGGTCCTTTCAGTGGCCTAACAACAACAACAACAACGACCAATGTTATGGTCCTTTCAGTAGCCCAACAATAACAACAACAACAACAACCAATGTCATGGTCCTTTCAGTGGCCCAACAACTACAACAACAACCAATGTTATGGTCCTTTCAGTGGCCTAACAACAACAAGAACAACAACAACAATCAATGCTATGGTCCTTTCAGTAGCCCAACAACAACGACCAATGTTATGGTCCTTTCAGTAGCCCAACAATAACAACAACAACAACCAATGTTATGGTCCTTTCAGTGGCCTAACAACAACAACAACCAATGTTATGGTCCTTTCAGTGGCCTAACAACAACAACAACCAATGTTATGGTCATTTCAGTGTCCCAACAACAGCAACAACCAATGTTATGGTCCTTTCAGTGGCCCAACAACAACAACAACCAATGTTATGGTCCTTTCAGTGGCCCAACAACAACAACAACCAATGTTATGGTCCTTTCAGTGGCCTAACAACAACAACAACCAATGCTATGGTCCTTTCAGTAGCCCAACAATAACAACAACAACAACAACAACCAATGCTATGGTCCTTTCAGTAGCCCAACAATAACAACAACAACAACAACAACCAATGTTATGGTTCTTTCAGTGGCCTAACAACAACGACCAATGTTATGGTCCTTTCAGTGGCCTAACAACAACAACAACGACGACCAATGTTATGGTCATTTCAGTGGCCTAACAACAACAACAACCAATGTTATGGTTCTTTCAGTAGCCCAACAACAATGACCAATGTTATGGTCCTTTCAGTGGCCTAACAACAACAACAACAACAACCAATGTTATGGTCCTTTCAGTGGCCTAACAACAACAACAACCAATGTTATGGTTCTTTCAGTGGCCCAACAACAACAACAACAACAACAACAACAAACCAATGTTATGGTCCTTTCAGTGGCCTAACAACAACAACAACCAATGCTATGATCCTTTCAGTGGCCTAACAACAACAACAACAACCAATGCTATGGTCCTTTCAGTGGCCTAACAACAACAACAGCAACAACCAATGTTATGGTCCTTTCAGTGGCCTAACAACAACAGCAACAACGACCAATGTTATGGTCCTTTCAGTGGCCTAACAACAACAACAACCAATGTTATGGTCCTTTCAGTGGCCTAACAACAACAACAACAACGACCAATGTTATGGTCCTTTCAGTGGCCTAACAACAACAACAACAACGACCAATGTTATGGTCCTTTCAGTGGCCTAACAACAACAGCAACCAATGTTATGGTCCTTTCAGTGGCCTAACAACAACAACAACAACGACCAATGTTATGGTCCTTTCAGTAGCCCAACAATAACAACAACAACAGCAACAACCAATGCTATGGTCCTTTCAGTGGCCTAACAACAACAACAACAACGACCAATGTTATGGTCCTTTCAGTGGCCTAACAACAACAACAACAACGACCAATGTTATGGTCCTTTCAGTGGCCTAACAACAACAACAACCAATGTTATGGTCCTTTCAGTGGCCTAACAACAACAACAACAACCAATGTTATGGTCCTTTCAGTAGCCCAACAATAACAACAACAACAACAACAATGTCATGGTCCTTTCAGTGGCCCAACAACTACAACAACAACCAATGTTATGGTCCTTTCAGTGGCCTAACAACAACAAACAACAACAACAATCAATGCTATGGTCCTTTCAGTAGCCCAACAACAACGACCAATGTTATGGTCCTTTCAGTAGCCCAACAATAACAACAACAACAACCAATGTTATGGTCCTTTCAGTGGCCTATCAACAACAACAACAACCAATGCTATGGTCCTTTCAGTGGCCTATCAACAACAACAACCAATGCTATGGTCCTTTCAGTGGCCTATCAACAACAACAACCAATGTTATGGTCCTTTCAGTGGCCTAACAACAACAACAACCAATGCTATGGTCCTTTCAGTGGCCTAACAACAACAACAACCAATGTTATGGTCATTTCAGTGTCCCAACAACAGCAACAACCAATGTTATGGTCCTTTCAGTGGCCTAACAACAACAACAACCAATGCTATGGTCCTTTCAGTGGCCTAACAACAACAACAACCAATGCTATGGTCCTTTCAGTGTCCCAACAACAGCAACAACCAATGTTATGGTCCTTTCAGTGGCCCAACAACAAGAACAGCAACAACCAATGTTATGGTCCTTTCAGTGGCCTAACAACAACAACAACAACAACAACCAATGTTATGGTCCTTTCAGTGGCCTAACAACAACAACAGCAACAACCAATGTTATGGTCCTTTCAGTGGCCTAACAACAACAACAACAACAACAAATGTTATGGTCCTTTCAGTGGCCCAACAACAACAACAACAACAACCAATGTTATGGTCCTTTCAGTGGCCTAACAACAACAACAACAACCAATGTTATGGTCCTTTCAGTGGCCTAACAACAACAACAGCAACAACCAATGTTATGGTCCTTTCAGTGGCCTAACAACAACAACAACAACCAATGTTATGGTCCTTTCAGTGGCCTAACAACAACAACAACCAATGTTATGGTCCTTTCAGTGGCCTAACAACAACAACAACCAATGTTATGGTCCTTTCAGTGGCCTAACAACAACAACAACCAATGCTATGGTCATTTCAGTGGCCTAACAACAACAACAACAACAGCAACAACCAATGTTATGGTCCTTTCAGTGGCCTAACAACAACAACAGCAACAACCAATGTTATGGTCCTTTCAGTGGCCCAACAACAAGAACAACAACAACCAATGTTATGGTCCTTTCAGTGGCCCAACAACAACAACCAATGTTATGGTCCTTTCAGTGGCCTAACAACAACAACAACAACCAATGTTATGGTCCTTTCAGTGGCCTAACAACAACAACAACCAATGTTATGGTCCTTTCAGTGGCCCAACAACAACAACAACCAATGTTATGGTCCTTTCAGTGGCCCAACAACAACAACAACCAATGTTATGGTCCTTTCAGTGGCCCAACAACAACAACCAATGTTATGGTCCTTTCAGTGGCCCAACAACAACAACAACCAATGTTATGGTCCTTTCAGTGGCCCAACAACAACAACAACCAATGTTATGGTCCTTTCAGTGGCCTAACAACAACAACAACCAATGTTATGGTCCTTTCAGTGGCCCAACAACAACAACCAATGTTATGGTCCTTTCAGTGGCCTAACAACAACAACCAATGTTATGGTCCTTTCAGTGGCCTAACAACAACAACCAATGTTATGGTCCTTTCAGTGGCCCAACAACAACAACCAATGTTATTGTCCTTTCAGTGGCCCAACAACAACAACCAATGTTATTGTCCTTTCAGTGGCCTAACAACAACAACAGCAACAACCAATGTAATGGTCCTTTCAGTGGCCTAACAACAACAACAGCAACAACCAATGTTGTCACGAGTTTGTGACATTGTTCTTCTGAACAGACAGAGAAAGGCACAGTCTACCACTCGATCTCAAAGGACCCCGAGATCTTTCTCCTTCTAACCTAATCGAGACAACCTACTTGTGAAATCCGTGCAACCCGTGTTAGCTCTGACCTCTCGCGAGACTCCACATTCAACTGGCGACTTCATGAGTTTCGACCGGTCAAACGTCACTCCATATTTTTTCCTTCAGTTAAGCAACATCGCCTCATCGCTTCATCCTTTCTCCTGTTCATCGTTCTGTCCACCTACGGCCGACCAGTGCTGAGGTGTGGTGAGGGCCACGTCCCTGAAGGATCCTGTTATCAATTGTTTATCCTGCACGAGTCCTAGACGTGGGGATAGCGAAGCTGTAGAGCTTCGGCTGACATCGTTTCTCCTCTTCATCCTCATCGCCATCTTCACCCCTTTTTATTTGGTTTCTCATTGTCCTCCCTTCCCCGTCATCGTCCCTGGCGTTCACTGGAGTCCTGGAAGAAAGCTGTGGCCGGTCCGGAACCCCTTCCACCTGCTCGCGCTTACCCCGAGCCCTTGGCGAGACCAGAGCTGCGACTGTCTTGTGGGGAGGATTCTTCTTCTTCATTCCGCCACTTGGAAGTTTGGTCAGTAGCTGCATAAAATTAGTATTAATCCCGTTAAAACTCGTACAACAACGCGCGCGTAACAATGTAGAATAGCTAGTTATAGGTTTGCTAACATGTATATTTGTGTGCGTTTTCTTTGGTTCATTTTTCTTATTATTTTCTTGATTTTTGCATAAGGGGCTAAGGAACTGACTGGCTGGGTCATGACTTGTCAGTTGGATAGGTTTTTGCCGGTCGTAGAATTTGGTACTTGAACTCGGCACATATTTTTGAATCAATGTTTTGGCTCGCCATTGTGTGTTTAGGCCGTGCAAATCGTTTTTCGGTGCAAAGCGTATTTGAGTTCACAGAGATTCAGAATCCTAAATGCGTGCACGCGCGCGCATTATTCCTTGTTGCGGTATATGTTTAGCCTCGCGGCCTATGTTTAGCCTCGCGGCCTATGTTTAGCCTTGCGGTATATGTTTAGCCTCGCGACCTATGTTTAGCCTCGCGGTCATCGTCCTAGCTTAATTAGGTATTAAGAGACTCTGCGGAGAGCTGGATAACAGAGGGTTATTCCAGTCGCGCTTCTAGCTATGCTGATAGGGGCTTTGTAAAGCGTTCATCCCCGTTTGTCTTTATTTTTGAGAGAAAGTGTAATTAGTGTTTTCAAGGCTTTTTGACCTTTTGAAGTACATTGTGAATGCCATTTTGGGGAAATACATTCTTTGCCTGTAGTTCGTCCGCCTTCTGGAAGAAATGATAATGGAAGGGACATATTTTTGGTGGTGAAATTCTATGTGATATTTTCAGAAGAATGTAATTGTTAATTTTTGTATTTGAAAGGCTAGAATTTTCTAAATGTATGAAAGCCTTGTTGTTCCAGAAAAAGTGAAACCTTTTAGTTAATCCTTTTTGATGAAATATTACCCCTAGACTGAGTCGTGTGAAAAGGATTGTAAAGAAAGTGTTTTTCAGCGTTTTGGGGTTCTTGGAGAGAACCAAGTTTAAAGAGGGTGGGTTTTTACATCCCTGAAGAGGACTGTTGGGGAATTAGTTTTTGGGTAAACACAAAACTGTTGTTACTCTGGGAGTTCAAAACTAGGTTTTTGTTTTGGTTTTTCATACAGTCCTGATCCTGATCCTGAGCCTGAGCCTGATCCTGATCCTGAACCTGACCTGACCTGTTGCTGCCTGGTTGACCGCCTGGTCAACCGCTCTTTTCTCCGTTTCCGGCTGTGGGAGGCCGCCCGCCTTTCTGTCTGGCCCCGTGTTAGGCCCGATCTGTGGGCCTGTCTGTGCGTTCGGGCCAGGCTTCGACGTTCCTGTTGAGGAGTCTGGGGGCGACCTCTGCCGTCTCTCTTCTTTTGTTTCTGCTGCTGTAGCCTGCCCCAGGAGGGGGAGCAGTTTTTCTACTGACTTTTGTTTTCCCCTTTGTCTTCTTCTTCGGACGCTCTGCTGTTTTTGTTGGACTTCTTTTCTTCGTCTGCCCTTTCGTCGTTTTTCCCTTCAATTTTGTGTTTCTGCTTACAAACTCTCTTTTAGTTATTCAGTTAAGTTGCCGGCTTTAGTTTATTCTTTGGACAAACTTTTGAATGCCATGTATATTGTGTAGATAATTTGTTAAACATTGTGTATTGAATCGTGTAAGTGTGTGTGTGTGCTTGCTTATAATAAATAGTCTTGTTTTGTACTGTACTTCTGGTGTGCGCGTGTGCCTTCTCCTGTGAGCTTGTCTGTCTGGGCGTGCGAGACTCTCCTCGGGGTTCGCGATTTCCCTCTCCCGATCTCTGATCAGGATCGAGCGGGGGATTTCGTGACAAATGTTATGGTCCTTTCAGTGGCCTAACAACAACCAATGTTATGGTCCTTTCAGTGGCCCAACAACAACAGCAACAACCAATGTTATGGTCCTTTCAGTGGCCCAACAACAGCAACAACCAATGTTATGGTCCTTTCAGTGGCCTAACAACAACCAATGTTATGGTCCTTTCAGTGGCCCAACAACAACAACAACCAATGTTATGGTCCTTTCAGTGGCCCAACAACAGCAACAACCAATGTTATGGTCCTTTCAGTGGCCTAACAACAACCAATGTTATGGTCCTTTCAGTGGCACAACAACAGCAACAACCAATGTTATGGTCCTTTCAGTGGCCTAACAACAACCAATGTTATGGTCCTTTCAGTGGCCTAACAACAACAGCAACAACCAATGTTATGGTCCTTTCAGTGGCCTAACAACAACAACCAATGTTATGGTCCTTTCAGTGGCCCTCCTTTGTTGCAATTACAATGTTATAATTGCTATGACCATTTTTTCAGTGACCTTCTTTGACTGCAATGTTATATTCGTTGATCAACAACAAAAATAAATGTTATGGCCCCTTTTTTATGTGGCCCTCTTCCTCTTTTATTACAATGTTATGATGTTTTTAAAAATAAAGTAAAAAACATTTGTTTTAAAAAGGAAGATAAATGTTAAGGCCTTTTCAGTGACCCTATTTGGTTACAATGTAATAAATTGCGTAATACATTTTATGGCCCTTTCTGGCGACCTCTTTTGATACAATTATTTAGCAAACATTGAACTTGTTTGGCCTTCCGTAGATAAGTTGCACAATATTTTGCACAATTTGAATTTATTTGACTCTTCGTAGGCCCCCATATACACCTCGATGAAGACCGCTGAAGTTATAGTATAAGCACTGCTTATCAGTGTGCATGAACATGGGTTGCTGAAGTAACCAACTTGAGGTATCACGCTACACTAGCTTGACCCCTTCACTGGGCAGGAAGACTATCGAGAAAACTAGACTTGGGTTTCCTTCAAATAACACAGCTCTGTAAATAATGATTCCCCTTGCAAACTAAGCATGCCCATGCTGGCCATAGACAGCGATTTGAAGTTTAAAAAAAAAATTGTCTGAACGTTTGTAAACTGGATGATAATGCTGGATATAAAAACATCTGCACTATGCAGAGTGGAAACGCATTCATAAGCTCTTCCTTTGATTGTGACTATTTAGCATACTCTTCATCAGTTTTGTTAGAATAGTGGCCAGATTTTGAATTCATATGCATTGATATAATGTATGTAGTTATAACCCGAATTCAACATCAGCGGCAATTATTGTTTTGCGCCATAGTCGGCATGGCAATAATTAACTTGTGGTCCTTTCAGACTGTGGCCAGTTCAGAAAATAGCGAAGTTTTGATACATTTGATTCCCTACCGCTGTTCACGATGTTCGAATGCTTCGCTTCTTTACTCTTAGAACTAGACTAGGTCTTTTCATGTCTCTCTATTTGATTAAGTTTTCCTTTATTTCTTCTAACACTAATGAAATCACTTCAAAGTTCAAACTGTTTCGAATATTTTGCATTCAGTTTCTGAATTTCACTTTCGTTGTCATTAGTGTTGGTCTCTAAGCCACTACTGTCCCCCATAACTTTGTTTAATTAACTAAAAATAACACTGAAAATTGACTGCACTCCTATTCACACAATCAACAACTTGTTGAACAATGCCAATATAAGCTATCCACAAAAAGTTAAGGATCACTTGCAAACTAATTCATAACTTTCCAAATAAGAAAGCCAATGCGTTGAATTTTGGCCAACATTTAATTCAATGCTTTAGTGATAACGATACACAATTGCCTTCAATTTCGAGCAATCGTTTGGTCTGTACATTTGATCAAAGTGGGTACGTATCGAAATTTGATTTCCCAAAGTCATTGAAATCACAAGACAGGGCATTCTGATGCTCCCAAAAGTTCAGTAATGCGTGTATCCGCCATGGCTGTTCTGGCACTCGACGCAGCGAGTCCTCATGGAGTTGACCAGGGTGGTGAAGATCCTCTGTGGAAGCGCCTGCCACTCAGCCTGCAGCATCTGGTAGAGGTGCTGGGCATCCCTGGGAGGGGGGTGGTTGCTCCTCACTTTGCGATCCAGCTCATCCCAGAGGTTCTCAATCGGGTTGAGGTCGGGACTGCATGCTGGCCACTCCATTCTGTTGACTCCAGACTGCTGCAGGAAGTCGTTGACCACCCTTGCCCTGTGGGGGCGAGCGTTGTCATCCTGGTAGACAGCCGGCGGTCCCATCTGCTGCAGTGTAGGCACAGCCAGCGGTCGAAGGATCTCATCCCGGTATCGGAGGCCAGTCAGGTTACCCTGTACATGATACAAGGGTGTTCTGTGGTGAAGGCTGAAGGCCCCCCAGACCATTACAGAACCTCCACCAAAGGCCACCTTTTCTTGGACAGTGGCGTCAATAAAGCGTTCCCCTGGGCGCCTCCAGACCCTCAGTCGGCCGTCGTTGTGGTTCAGGGTGAAGCGTGATTCATCACTGAACAGGACCTGGGACCATTGCTGACGTGTCCACCTCACGTGACGTCTGCAGAAGGCGCGGCGTGCTGCCCTATGGGCTGGAGTTAAGCGTGGCCGTACAGCTGGGCGACGAGAACGGAGGTTAAACCCATGAAGGCGGTTCCGTATGGTCTGCTGGCTGATGTTGATGTTAGTAGCCACCCTCAGCTGCCTTCGAATGATGCTGGAAGAGGCTGTTCTTGTCTGCAGGGCTTGTCGTTCAATGAGACGATCTTCACGTGGAGTTGTCTTCTTCGGTCGACCAGATCTGCGTCTTTCATGGACCCTCCCAGTGGCTGTGAAGCGTTGAATCAGTCTGACAATGACCGAGATGGACACCTGAAGTCGCCTGGCCACTTCTCGCTTGGGAACACCATCTTGGAACCATGCAACAGCTCGTCCCCTATCCAACTCGCTCAATTTTCGTCGTGGAGGCATTGTCAAATCAGGCCTAATACTGGTGGTATGTCTTCTTATAAAGCCAAGCAAGAGACAGCATCTCACACATAAACAGCAGTGCTTGCACGTGCATAATGGTTTTTCCATCTGGCTTGTGCAATGTGTTCATGCAGAACGATCCAAAACAAGGTCCTTTTTCGCAAGTTTCCGCTTTTTCTTTTGCTGCCAAGCTCAGTAATAGAGAATCACGTGCAATGTTTCCACTAACACAACATCGCCCACTTACAGCTGAACAAGAATTCATAACAATTTGGCTTGACTGAGCAAAAAATAACAGGAGCGAACGGAGTTTATTGCGCACCTGTTTTCTCATAGTGATCCTTAACTTTTTGTGAGTAGTGTATATACCTTCAGAGTAGGGCTACGGACGGAGCTCAGCTATTCACTGAGATTTTCATAACCACCAACACAGATCCATAATCCATGATACAAACTGCAGCAGTCATTGTACCGTGCAAAAAACACAAACAGCAAAGGCCCCCGACGCAAAAACGCTCACCATTATAGTGCAAACACACAACAAAGTTCAAAAACAGCAAGCATGTTAGATAGAGACAATGCCAAAAGGGTCATTGGTAAAACCCACAAAAAGCGCCCAAAACGGGGAGCTGGTTCACACGGAGAAATACCAAGCCAACTTAAGGCCTTCGCACACTAGCATCAGGCGTCAAATGTTTCTCAGAGCAACGCCTTGACGCGTTGACGCCTGCATCACAGCACACATTGTAGCGAGGCAGTGGTGTTCTCACACACGACGCTTGTCGCTTCGCCTCTTGTCGCTCGAACTTCCTTATTTGGAAAGCAAGGAAAGATTACTCTAGCGTCAAACCTCCTCTTAGAAACAACAGTATTTTTTTTCTTCAATCTGAGTTATGGTCCTTCCGTCCGTTGTGATTGGCTAGTTTCACGATCTCTGCGATCTTGAGCATCAAAATTAGAGCCGGTTCTATTCTCGAGCAACAAAAAATCGCGCAGCTACGCATCAAAAATCCTGCCGCGCCGCGAATCTCTCACACGCAAGCGGCGCATCAAACTGCGCCTTGCAGCAAAAAATCGCCGCGATCTCGAGATCTTGACGCTAGTGTGCGAAGCCCTTTATCACTCTGGCATCAATGCTACAACTGAGGCTTATCTTCTGGCATGGGGCTACAATACTCAAATGTACATACCACGTAAGCTGTTGCTAACAGTAATAATTTGGATTATTTGGAGCACAGTGATGGGCAGGAGCGCTCACATGCCCTCCCTTTTTAATAACCCACCCTTCAGTTTCGGTACTAGAGGAGGTCAATCACGTCTGAAACCTGACTCATTTGCGCGCCAAGACATCTCATGTGAGCGCTCCTGCCCATCACTGTGCTCCAAATAATCCAAATTAATCTTCAACTGACAGATAAGTCTTGGTTAATTTTAGATTTATTCATTATTATTATTATTATTACTAGCGCAACGCCTAGTACTGGCAATGCACCGTACTGGTAACGCCACGTACTGGTAACGCTGAGTACTGGTTTTGCCGGGTCCGCGAAATATTATTATTACTTTTGTCTCTCTCCCTCCTTCCATCTTCTTCACTCATCCCATACTACTACCCCGCACCTTACTGAGTACAGCAAATGTGAAGCGATTTGGTTAAGAAAAGGCGGAGTTATAAGGCCCCATTTCCTGTTGGCGCTGCTCTGAGAGTGATGCGCTCTCCCTAGTAACGGCAACGCCTAGTAACGGTAGCGCCAAGTACTGGTAACGCTGAGTACAGCAAATTTGAAGCTATTCGGTTAAGAAACGGCTGAGTTATAAGACCCCATTTCCTGTTGGCGCTGCTCTGAGAGTGACGCGCTCTCCCGATTCTCTAAACATTTGCTGCCAGGCTTTACCCGGGCCATAGCAAGCCTGACAGTGAATGTGAAGCGATTCGGTTAAGAAACAGCGGAGTTATTTATGAAAAGGTGAAGTGGCATATAGCGTGAGCGTTTCTGAACCGATTCGCTTCCGGTTTGGCACACCGATAGTCACTGTCCTCAGTCATCTACCTGCAAATTGGAAGGCAATCAGTCCAGAAATGCCGGAGATTCGGGCGCCGAGAGTCCGGCGGAAACGCGTTTCGCGCATTTGCCAAACCGCGCAAATGACACCGCTGTCTTGGTTGCCGTTGTCAGGGCTCACAGCAAATTTGAAGCGATTCGGTCAAAAAACGGCGGAGTTATAAGGCCCGTTTTGTGTTTCAGACAGACAGACAGACACACACACACACACACACACACGGACACTTGCCTTTGTATTATATGATTATTATTATTATTATTATTTGAAATAAGTTCATGTCATTTACAAATAAAAGTCTTTCAGATCAGTATTATATGTTAGTGAATTGATATGTATTTGTACATTCTAAACAAAATATTGAAACAACAGAAAAAATGCAATATATGAACTCATATTCTAACACATCACATCAATTAGTTAATTAGCGCTGTGAGTAAAATAAATATCTTGTAAAATCAACATTGAGTATCCATTTCCTATGCTACTTATTCCTCCTAACTGCTACTCCACACACGCGCGCGCGCGCACTCCCAAAGACAAAAAAGACAGTTGGAAAATATATTGATCTTGTTTTTCATTGAATTTCAGGGTCTTCGGGTATGATGGAGGTGGAGGCAGCACGGGTCCTGTGGCGACGGTCGGTGGAGAGGCACAAGTTGCCGTATGTTACGATGCTGTCAGACGGGGATTCCAAGACATTTACCGAGTTGAACATAAGCCTTATGGAGACGTACGTATTGAAAAAGAAGAATGTGTGAACCACGTGAGCAAGCGCCTTGGCACAGCTCTACGGAATCTTGTTCCCGACGTCAAAAACGCCGTCAAATAACTCTCTGAGGACGAGGGAGGGGCACACTGAAGCAGACTACTATTCGAAGACTGACTACTTCCGGTTGCTGCTCGAAGTCGAGCAGCCTCATATAATTTGGTCTCATGTTAAAAGTGGTTTTCTTCGTTTATAAATAACTCTCTGGCGTGTAAACATTTCTTACAACTCGCGACTGTGCTTTACTCTTCAATTGTGTACTTTTACGGTTGTAGGGAACAGTCATGTGAAGTGTAATTGACTAAAAAGTGTGTGTGTTTGCTGGCACGCCAGCCGGCAAGGAGAGACATGGCGGCACCGGCCCCTAACCGCGTGCCGCCCCTGTTCCTGCTGAATAAAAACTTGCCTGCTGTAGAGCAGAAAGAATATAGCGTGACTGAATTGTGCTCTTCAGCAGAACAATGTTCCGGTTATGAAACGATTGATGGCGCCCAAAGGATTGGTGGACTGTGGAGGTTGTACCCACTAACAACCGAAGCACGCACAAACTTATTAATAAACGGGTTTGAGTTGCGGGGGCTGACTGTACAGCCTAGAGACAAAAACCCTTTCATTGTGAAGGACAGCGACGGTTCCGAGAGAGAGACTCCGGCAACAAAACTGTTCGTCAGCAACTTGCCGTTCTCTGTTGCCAATTCCGATATAGCGGAAACTTTAGAAAAGAAACTTTCCATAAAATGTAGATCGAGAGTGATTGAGGAGAGGGACCGGGACATTAATGGAAAGCTGGGCCGTTATAAGACCGGCCGGCGATTTGTATACATTGATGTACCTGCCAGCCCTCTCCCCAAACAGGCAAAGATCGGGATTTTCACCGCAGGCCTATTCCATAAAGAACAACGCACCCCTGTGTGCAACAAGTGCTTAAAACAAGGGCACCTCGCCGCGAGTTGCCCGAATGCAGTGAAATGCAGGCAGTGCTACAGAGACGGACACAAAGCGGGCGACCCAACTTGTGAGCTCGCGCCACAAGCCACGCCCGACACGGTGGAAGAAACGGGCGAAAGGCCTAATAGGCCAAGTGCATCCAATACTGCGAGCGACGCCCCAGCAAACGAGGAGGCAGAAGTTGATAAAACTAGGCCTACACAGCAGCAGCAGACAGCACTGCCGTCTGCTAAGCCATCTACACAGGGTTTGACACAAGCCACACTGCCATTTCATCGTGACAGTAGGAACAGATCCCACACCCCAGCGAGTAAACGAAATCGCTCACCTTCACCACCGCGCAAGACTCCCCCCAAGAAGGAGAGGGTGAATGCCAAAAAGTCGTCGCAAGAGGAGAGAGGAAACGATCAAATGGAAGGCACGGAGCAAGCCACAGACATAACCTAGAGGCGTGGCTTCCCCAGTGTCTTTCTGGTAACGGCCGCACGGACAATGGACTAACGAGACACTAATCAACGATTAGGATCTTAATGTTTCGGGATGGATCGTCTCAGGGCGATTACAATTAACACCAGAGGTTTAAAGAATAAGAAAAAACGATATTCGATATTTAAATTTGTTAGACAAGGAAACTACGATGTTATAGCATTACAAGAGACTCACATAACAACTAGAGAAGAAGCGGATCAGTGGGAACTAGAGTGGGGTGGAAAATTATTCTACTCCAAAGGCACAGAACACAGTAAAGGGCAAGTTACGTTAGTGAGCAGAAAACTAATGCAGGATGCAGAACTCATACACGAAGAAGAAAGGGTGTTAGTTGTTAAAGTAAAGTTAGAAGGAAAGGACTTGTGTTTTATGAATGTTTACGCACCGACCAATTACGTAGACAAACGGCAATTCTTTGCCTCTATGGGTCGAAAAATTGATGTTCATGAATCTAATACAACCGATGTTATAATAATGGGTGACTTTAATTCTGTATTAAATAATACATTGGATATAATATCAGGCGAAAAACACAATAGACACGAAGTTGAAGACTTTAATCAAATGATCATAGATACAGATATCCACGACACATGGCGTCTGCAGCATGCAGATATCAAAGAATACACGTGGCATAGAAGCAACCCTTTCATAGCCAGGCGTATAGACTATGTCTTTGTGTCATCATCATTGCTAACTTTTGTTGACAATACCGACATTATTTCGGTCCCTCTTAGTGATCATAGGGCTGTTGAAATGACACTCAAATTTCATAATTTTAAAAGAGGTCCATCTTACTGGAAATTTAATAACAGTTTACTTAAAGATGTTAAATATGTAGAGGACATGAACGCTTTCATAGAAAACCTAGACGAATCACTTAACAACTTCTCTCCCCATGACAAATGGGAGTTAATGAAAATCAAAATAAAAGAACACACAATAGATTATAGTAAGCAAAAAGCATTAGAAAAACAAAGAAAAGAAATAATTCTTTTAAAAAAGCTTAACGACATAGAGAAACTACTTGGGAACCTCCCGAACAATCGTCAACTGGAGGCAGAAAAAAATCAAATCAAAACAGAACTGGAGATAGTAAGTCTAGCAAAAGCACGTGGAGCACAGATACGATCACGAACAAAATTCATAGAGGAGGGAGAAAAGAATACCGCGTATTTTTTTGCACTGGAAAAACACAGAGCAGCTAATAACAGTATTAAGTTATTAATAACTGATGATGGGAGAGAAATAACACAACAAAAAGACATTATAGAAGAACAAGTCCTATTTTATGAAACGCTCTATAAGCAAGATGATGATCTACTCAACGAACACGAGTCATATATCGATGAGTTCTTAGGGTCAGAGGCACAACACCCTACACTTGATGAGCACGCACAACAATCATGCGAAGGCAACATTGGTGAGAAAGAAGCAGCCCAAGCCCTAAAAGAAATGAAAAACGGATCAGCACCAGGGTGTGATGGCCTTACTACAGAATTTTATAAATGTTTTTGGATAAAAATTAAATATAATTTATTACAGTCATTTGCATACTCCTACACGCGGGGACACATCTCACAAACACAACAAAGAGGAATCATTACTCTTTTACACAAAGGAAAAAACCTTAGCCGTGAACGTCTTAATAATTGGAGACCTATCACCCTTTTAAACACAGACTACAAAATTTTAACAAAACTTTTGTCGAACAGGCTAAAAGCTGTAATACATGGCATAGTAGATGAAGACCAGTGTGGGTTTATAAAAGGAAGAAACATCGCAACTATACTACGAACAACCGACGATATAATCAGCTACCTTAATAGGAAAAAATTACCAGGATTGCTCTTAGCAGTAGACTTTACTAAAGCATTTGATACTATATCAAAAAAACTTATTTTAGACAGTTTAAAACACTTCAATTTTGGTCCAGAATTTCACCATTGGATTCTCACTATTATGTCTAAATCTGAAAGCTGCATCAATCACTTTAATTGGATATCCAGGCCTTTTCAAATAGAACGGGGCATTAGGCAAGGATGCCCCTTATCACCCCTACTATTTGTTCTAGCCGTAGAACTGTTAGCTATTAAAATCAGAAATAGCGAAATAAAAGGAATCAGAATTGAGCACAAACAATTTTTAGAAACAATTAAAATACAGCAATTTGCAGATGATACAACACTGTACCTTAAAGACAAACCCGACTTAGCAAAAGCTCTACAAATTTTCCATGCCTTTGCTGCCATTTCGGGCCTTCGAATGTCGCTCAGAAAAACAGAAGCAATGTGGCTTGGGATAACAAAACACCTGGACGATAAACCTTACAATTTGACCTGGACTGATGAAATAAAAATTCTTGGAATATACTTCAGCAACAAAACAACAGCATCTGAAAATGATCGCAACTGGCAGCAAAGAATCGAAGTTTTAAAAAGAACAATCAATACATGGAACAGGAGAAACCTAAGCATATTTGGGAAAATTCTGGTTTCAAAAACCCTTCTTATGTCTCAGTTCATCTATATTATGCAATCAATTGGTCTGCCAGATAGAGTGCTACATAATATAAACCATATTTTATATTCCTTCATATGGAAGAAGAAAACCAGCAATAGGAAAGCCTTTGAAAAAGTCAAACGCAAAGTCATTAACCAAGAGTACAAGCAGGGTGGCCTTAAAATGATGGACATGAAAACATTCCAAGAAGCCTTATATTTAAGATGGATAGTAAAACTGATTGTACACAATAAAGGGAAATGGACAATATTCCCCACCATAGAATACGACCACCTTGGGGAAGGACTAGAGATATTACACACCTTTTGTCTTGAACACAAATTAACTGGAATAGGCAACAACAATACTTTTTGGGTCAAAACACTCAAACTCTGGCTGAACCTTAAACAAAGAGATCCCCAGAGCTACCCCGAAAAGACACACCAAAACTCTCTGATTTGGAACAATCAAAACCTCCAATTCAAAAACAGGAATCTGCATATTAGAGACTGGATAACAGGAGGAATAACTAGAATTAAAGACATCCTAACAGAAACTCTAGAAATCATTAGTTTTGAAGAAATGGAAAATAAACTGGGACAATCACCACACAGGCAATTTGAATACAACGCAGTGAAGAGTGCTTTGGAATCAGCTCGCACAAAAGGAGTTCTAGATCTCAACACCATCATTGAACAAGACATACGAGACATTTGCATAAATAGAAAACCAATACACATATACACAACACAGGAACTGAGAAAATATTTAACCCCCAAAATCCAGCCATGCTCGGTAAACTTTTGGAAACGAAAATATGATTACAACCTAGACCATAAGGAATGGGAAACAAACTTCACAGCTTATAAAGAAACTCGTCTCCGAGTCCTCCAATGGAAAATAATGCACAACATTTATCCCACAAACATCTTATTAAAAAAGATGGGCATAGCACAAAGTGAAACGTGTGATGCCTGCAGAAATGGGGAAAAAGACTACATCGAACACTTCTTTTATCAATGTAAAGAAATAAAACCGGTATGGTCACAAGTCGCAAACGAAATACAAGTCAGATGTAATCGGACTATAAATATTACTGAACAAATAGCAATCTTAGGTTACCACGAACCCTCAATCTTGATAGCAAAACACAGGCGGGTGGTAAACCACCTCATCACACTAGCAAAGCTCTGTATCAGCAAATACAGATATGGCGCAAGACAAAAAATCGAACTGATTTGGGAAAGGGAATTAAAACTTAGATCACACCTGCTTAACGAATAATTAGGGAAGAAAAAGTGAGAAAAGTAAGAGAGAGAAATAGATAGAGAGAAGGCGAGTGTGTGTGTATCACTAGACAGCACGCGGTTTTTATAATGGTTATAAATGTATGCCACTAATGTTTACTATTTTTCAGCTAAAGAGAGAGAGAGAGAGAGAGAGAGAGAGAGAGAGAGAGAGAGAGAGAGAGAGAGAGAGAGAGAGAGAGAGGGGGGGGGGGGGGGGGGAGAGGGGAGAGAGGGAGGAGAGAGAGAGAGAGAGAGAGAGAGAGAGAGAGAGAGAGAGAGAGAGAGAGAGAGAGAGAGAGAGAGAGAATTAATGTGTGCAGCCAAATAAATAAAACAAAAAGGCACACTGAAAAAAAGAGAAGATCAAGGAGGGATGATGAAAACTTTGATGGGTCTGAACACATTAGTGCATGGTGTGAAGTGTGAGTGTGGGAAGAGTAGGCCTCGCCTACTGACAAAGTCAGATAACACCCGTTCAGCCAACCCCTACGAAGCCCGCACTCGAGAGAGCAAGAGAGCGAGAGGGAGCCCAACCCAAATGGAAAACCAACGCGAGCAGACGACCGCCTAGGCCTAATGCAGTGTAGCAAGACAACAGAAAACATCTCAGCACACCCTCTGATCGCAGCCGGCCAAATTGTGCCGCGGGAACGTAGGCTAGCCTACAGAGACAAAAAGCAGAGTCCAGCACTGCCAGAAAGCAGCAAGAAATTCGCCCAAACAGAAGCAAGAAAAAAGAAGAATGCCAAACTGCGGACCCACTCCGTGGAGAGAGAGAGAGAGAGAGAGAGAGAGAGAGAGAGAGAGAGAGAGAGAGAGAGAGAGAGAGAGAGAGAGAGAGAGAGAGTAGGTCAGCAAATAATGCATGAAAAAAAAATGTACATTAGCCTATAGGCTGAAGTGTTCATTCCCTACGATACTCTATGGACTACCCAGGATTGGGAGGCTTCGCCTCGCGTTGCCTTTCATGAGGCGGTCGCATAGGGAAAAATCCAACTCTGACCTCCTACAAAAAAAAAAAAAAAAAAAAAAAAAAAAAAAATCAACATTTTTTTGGAGTCAAGCAAGATTAACTTCAGACGGTCTGCTTTTGACTCCAAAATCACAAGACATTTTAGCATTCTAATTTTGAGTCAAACCGGGCTATCTTACAAATAAATGAGTTTGACTCAAAATATCACAAGACATTTTAGCATTCTAATTTTGAGTCAAACCAGGCTATGTTATAGATAGATGAGTTACTAGCTTCCGGTTACCCTTCCCCCCCTCTAAAATCAATATTTTGACTACGAGCAGACACTAAAATCATCATAAGTCCCTTATAAGTATCGACAATTGTTTGAAACTTTACAGGAATAATGTTTGTTATGTTCTTGGTATATGCAACAACAAAACAAGATACAATCACTTGCCATTTTTGCCATTTTTGAAAACAAAGGGAAATGCATGTCCCACCACCCTCTAAAACCAATATTTTGACTACGATCAGAGACTAAAAGCATCACAAGTCCCTTAAAAGTACCGATAATTGCCTTAAGCTTTGCAGGAATAATGTGTGTCATATTTTAACACAAGAGGAAACACTTACCCTACCCCTCTCTAAAATCAATATTTTGACTACGAGCAGAGACTAAAATCATCATCAGTCCCTTAAACGTACCGACAATTGCCTGAAATTTTGCAGGAATAATATTTAGTATGCTCTTGTCATATAGCAAAAATAAAAAAGGCACAATCCCATGCCATTTTGTAACACAAGATCAAACACATACCCCACTCCCTTCTAAAAACAATATTTTGACTAAGATCAAAGACTAAAATCATCATAAGTCCCTAAAAAGTAACGACAATTACCTGCGACTTTGCAGGAATAATGTTTGTTATGTTCTTGTCATATAAAGCAAATAAACAAGATACAATCCCTTGCCATATTTTAACACTAGAGGAAACATTTACCCTTCTCTAAAATCAATATTTTGACTACGAGCAGAGACTAAAATCATCATCAGTCCCTTAAGCGTACCGACAATTGCCTGCAATTTTGCAGGAATAATATTTAGTATGCTCTTGTCATATAGCAAAAATAACAAAGGCACAATCCCATGCCATTTTGTAACACAAGAGGAAATACATACCCCAGTCACTTCTAAAAACAATATTTTGACTAAGATCAGAGACTGAAAGCATCACAAGTCCCTTAAAAGTACCGATAATTGCCTTAAACTTTGCAGAAAAAAGGTTTGTCATGTTCTTGTCATATAAAGCAAATAAACAAGATACAATCCCTTGCCATATTTTAACACAAGAGGAAACACTTACCCTACCCTTCTCTAAAATCAATATTTTGACTACCAGCAGAGACTAAAATCATCATAAGTCCCTTAAACGTACTGACAATTGCCTGACATTTTGCAGGAATAATCTTTAGTATGTTCTTGTCATATAGCAAAAATAAAAAAGGCACAATCCCATGCCATGTTTGTAACACAAGAGGAAACACATACCCCACTCCCCTCTAAAAACAATATTTTGACTAAGATCAGAGACTGAAAGCATCACAAGTCCCTTAAAAGTACCGATAATTGCCTTAAGCTTTGCAGGAATAATGTTTGTTATGTTCTTGTCATATAAAGCAAATAAACAAGATACAATCCCTTGCCATATTTTAACACAAGAGGAAACACCTACCCTTCCCCCCTCTAAAATCAATATTTTGACTACGAGCAGAGACTAAAATCATCATAAGTCCCTTAAACGTACCGACAATTGCCTGACATTTTGCAGGAATAATATTTAGTATGTTCTTGTCATATAGCAAAAATAAAAAAGGCACAATCCCATGCCATTTTGTAACACAAGAGGAAACACATACCCCACTCCCCTCTAAAAAAACAATATTTTGACTAAGATCAAAGACTAAAATCATCATAAGTCCCTTAAAAGTAACGACAATTGCCTTAAGCTTTGCAGGAATAATGTTTGTCATGTTCTTGTCATATAAAGCAAATAAACAAGATACAATCCCTTGCCATATTTTAACACAAGAGGAAACACTTACCCTACCCCTCTCTGAAATCAATATTTTGACTACGAGCAGAGACTAAAATCATCATAAGTCCCTTAAACGTACCGACAATTGCCTGAAATTTTGCAGGAATAATATTTAGTATGCTCTTGTCATATAGCAAAAATAAAAAAGGCACAATCCTATGCCATTTTGTAACACAAGAGGAAACACATACCCTACTCCCTTCTAAAAACAATATTTTGACTAAGATCAAAGACTAAAATCATCATAAGTCCCTTAAAAGTAACGACAATTGCCTGACACTTTGCAGGAATAATGTTTGTTATGTTCTTGTTATATGCAACAACAAAAACAAGATACAATCCCTTGCCATTTTTGAAAACAAAGGGAAATGCATGTCCCACCCCCCTCTAAAACCAATATTTTGACTACGATCAGAGACTAAAATCATCATAAGTCCCTTAAAAGTACTGATAATTGCCTTAAACTTTGCAGGAATAATGTTTGTCATGTTCTTGTCATATAAAGCAAATAAACAAGATACAATCCCTTGCCATATTTTAATACAAGAGGAAACACTTACCCTACCCCCCTCTAAAATCAATATTTTGACTACGAGCAGAGACTAAAATCATCATCAGTCCCTTAAACGTACCGACAATTGCCTGAACTTTTGCAGGAATAATATTTAGTATGTTCTTGTCATATAGCAAAAATAAAAAAGGTACAATCCCATGCCATTTTGTAACACAAGAGGAAACACATACCCCACTCCCCTCTAAAAACAATATTTTGACTACGATCAGAGACTAAAATCATCATAAGTCCCTTAAAATTAACGACAATTACCTGAGACTTCGCAGGAATAATGTTTGTTATGTTCTTGTCATATAAAGCAAATAAACAAGATACAATCCCTTGCCATATTTTAACACAAGAGGAAACACTTACCCTACCCCTCTCTAAATTCAATATTTTGACTACGAGCAGAGACTAAAATCATCATCAGTCCCTTAAGCGTACCGACAATTGCCTGCAATTTTACAGGAATAATATTTAGTATGCTCTTGTTATATAGCAAAAATAACAAAGGCACAATCCCATGCCATTTTGTAACACAAGAGGAAATACATACCCCAGTCACTTCTAAAAACAATATTTTGACTAAGATCAGAGACTAAAAGCATCACAAGTCCCTTAAAAGTACCGATAATTGCCTTACACTTTGCAGAAAAAAGGTTTGTCATGTTCTTGTCATATAAAGCAAATAAACAAGATACAATCCCTTGCCATATTTTAACACAAGAGGAAACACTTACCCTACCCTTCTCTAAAATCAATATTTTGACTACCAGCAGAGACTAAAATCATCATAAGTCCCTTAAACGTACCGACAATTGCCTGACATTTTGCAGGAATAATATTTAGTATGTACTTGTCATATAGCAAAAATAAAAAAGGCACAATCCCATGCCATGTTGTAACACAAGAGGAAACACATACCCCACTGCCCTCTAAAAACAATATTTTGACTAAGATCAGAGACTAAAATCATCATAAGTCCCTTAAACGTATTGCCAATTGTTTGAAACTTTACAGGAATAATGTTTGTTATGTTCTTGTTATATGCAACAACAAAACAAGATACAATCCCTTGCCATTTTTGAAAACAAAGGGAAATGCATGTCCCACCCCCCTCTAAAACCAATATTTTGACTACGATCAGAGACTAAAAGCATCACAAGTCCCTTAAAAGTACCGATATTGCCTTAAACTTTGCAGGAATAATGTTTGTCATGTTCTTGTCATATAAAGCAAATAAACAAGATACAATCCCTTGCCATATTTTAACACAAGAGGAAACACTTACCCTACCCCCCTCTAAAATCAATATTTTGACTACGAGCAGAGACTAAAATCATCATAAGTCCCTTAAACGTACCGACAATTGCCTGACATTTTGCAGGAATAATATTTAGTATGCTCTTGTCATATAGCACAAATAAAAAAGGTACAATCCCATGCCATTTTGTAACACAAGAGGAAACACATACCCTACTCCCTTCTAAAAACAATATTTTGACTAAGATCAAAGACTAAAATCATCATAAGTCCCTTAAAAGTAACGACAATTGCCTGACACTTTGCAGGAATAATGTTTGTTATGTTCTTGTTATATGCAACAACAAAACAAGATACAATCCCTTGCCATTTTTGAAAACAAAGGGAAATGCATGTCCCACCCCCCTCTAAAACCAATATTTTGACTACGATCAGAGACTAAAAGCATCACAATTCCCTTAAAAGTACCGATATTGCCTTAAACTTTGCAGGAATAATGTTTGTCATGTTCTTGTCATATAAAGCAAATAAACAAGATACAATCCCTTGCCATATTTTAACACAAGAGGAAACACTTACCCTACCCCTCTCTAAAATCAATATTTTGACTACGAGCAGAGACTAAAATCATCATAAGTCCCTTAAACGTATTGCCAATTGTTTGAAACTTTACAGGAATAATGTTTGTTATAATCTTGTTATATGCAACAACAAAACAAGATACAATCCCTTGCCATATTTTAACACAAGAGGAAACACTTACCCTACCCCTCTCTAAAATCAATATTTTGACTACGAGCAGAGACTAAAATCATCATAAGTCCCTTAAACGTACCGACAATTGCCTGACATTTTGCAGGAATAATATTTAGTATGCTCTTGTCATATAGCAAAAATAAAAAAGGCACAATCCTATGCCATTTTGTAACACAAGAGGAAAAACATACCCTACTCCCTTCTAAAAACAATATTTTGACTAAGATCAAAGACTAAAATCATCATAAGTCCCTTAAAAGTAACGACAATTGCCTGACACTTTATTTTGACTACGAGCAGAGACTAAAATCATCATAAGTCCCTTAAAATTAGCAAACATTCCCTGAAACTTTGCAGGAATAATGTTTATTATGTTCTTGTCATATAAAGAAAACAAACAAGATACAATCCCATATCATGTTTAAACCCAAGAGAAAATACTTACCCCACCCCCCATCTAAAATCAAAATTTGGATTATGGAAATAACTTACACCAACCCCATCTAAATTAATTTGGAAATACAATTATAGAGAGGCATTGTAACAAAAATAATTCCTTATAACTGGGAGTTCTATTAAAACATTCAGACAGTATGCGTGCGCACACACACGCGCACACGCACACTCACACACACACACACACACACACACACACACACACACGCACACATGCACAAAATGATTACAACCTGTCTACACAAACTCATATAAAAACATGTAACCCCCCCACCCCCCCACCCCCCCCACACCCCCCCGCCACAGACAGACACACAGTGGCTTGTACACCTACAAATGCAGGCTCTGCATTTCAGCACAATATTAAATGTATTAATGTGACCAAACCACCACAGCCCACACAGTGAGAGTTGAGATGTGTGCCTTGCTTCTTACTGACTCCGTATGTGCGTGAATCAGATTGAAAACAGTAAGGGAAATATTAGTGTTCTAACTTCACATCATGGTCTCTTTTGACCGTATTTTATATCTATATACTCATAACATTTTTTGAATCAAACCCATTTATCTGAAAGTTATCCCGTTTTTACCCAAAAATACAGACCTTGCTATACCTAAAAAAATTGAGTCAAAAGGGCCCAAGTTTTAGTTGGTCCAGTTTGACCCAAAATCATTTGCAAATGTTGAGGCCATCAATTTCGTGTCGAAACGGACTATCTAACAAAAATGTCAAATACTCCATTGTTTGTATTCTAAATAACTCCCGAATTTGCAATAATATCTTTGAGACCCCAATACACCACCACTCCAAAATTAATGTAATAGGGAAGCTTAGAGTTTTTTTACAGGAACTGTTCAAATCTTTAGAAGCGTTTTTCTCGAAACAGGCCTTTTCGAGTTAGTCTGTTTTGACTCCAAGCCATCGATAGGTTAGTTTATGTTTCAGACTCACTTAACGGACGGATATGTTCTGTCAATCCACCCCGCACTATTTGTAATGCCCGCCACCCCCCTTTTCTCCTACATCACAGCCACCCCTGCATCTGCTGGCCAGTTCTTCCGAAGAAGACTTTGAAATGCTCCTCTCCTCCCCGCCCCAAACCAATCCCTCCACCTCCCCCACAACCACAACCTTCCCCATACAATCTACAACCTCTTCAATCATCCAACTAGGGACCAACTTTGACCCTACCATTCACTGCACATCCACACTGAACACCACATCATTGACTAATAACTACCCACTCCCCAAACAAAATCAAATCCAATCACCACTGACGCTACCCCTCCCCCTCCCACACATTCATGGACCGAAATCACTGTCATACCAGACACACCCTTCACATCCACACCCGGTGACACCCCCACAGACGCTTTCACACCTTCTACCGACATTCCCAGCCCCCCTATCTCTGACCTTTGCAGGTTCCCGGACAATGATGTGGGTGCCACCAGTGACCAGAACACACCCCTCACCCCCTACACCTTCTTTTCACACTCATTCACCCCCTACCTCTGGTACTCACACATCCCCTTACAACTCCCCCCCCCCCCCCTGAATCCTCTCCATCATACCCATCATATCCCCCTGTCCCTGATGGCCAATCTCCCCTCACATACGCCCGACATCTTATCAAACAAAACAACAAGACAGACACACACGTCCCGGCCTGGTACCGGGATGGACCACCACCCTGCTTAAGCTACAATGCACCCACTCCCCGCCTCCCTTCACAGGTACCCATGGAAGACTGGGACGATTTCCAAATGCACATCAACAACCACATCAAAAGCTTCATCATGGATCGTCTCTTGGACTAAGTTGGAGACATCCAACTACCTACAGACATACATAGAGCACATCATTAACACATACAACATTCCCAGATACCTCCTCACCCACCCCAACACACCCATCTCATGCATACCCAAAGCATCTTCCACAGCCCACCCCCATGACACAGCCTTGGACCGACTGACTCCCCAGCTTGACGAACCCACCTCCCCAACTGCCACACACAAACCCACCTCCCCAACAGCCACACACGAACCCACCTCCCCAACAGCCACACACGAACCCACCTCCCCAACAGCCACACACGAACCCACCTCCCCAACAGCCACACACAAACCCACCTCCCCAACAGCCACACACAAACCCACCTCCACAACAGCCACACACAAACCCACCTCCCCAACAGCCACACACAAACCCACCTCCCCAACAGCCACACACAAACCCACCTCCCCAACAGCCACACACAAACCCACCTCCCCAACAGCCACACACAAACCCACCTCCCCAACAGCCACACACAAACCCACCTCCTCAACTGCCACACACCAGCATCCCGAACACACCTTCACTGACCCAATACTTTCTCCCCACCCCTCGGCCCCCATCCCCCGATCCTCACGGCATCACCCCTATTTGGGTTGGAACGGTGGACCCCAACCACTGACCGTTGCTCCTCTCCTGACACCCAGCCGCTCCCTGCACCCTACTCATGCAGGCACACGACCTCGGGAGCTGGCCCGATCTACCCGTCCCCGACCCTCAAACAATCCTTCTTCTAGGCCACTTCTCCCCACCCCCCCCTCCACACCCCCGACTGACCCGACCAACCCGACAGATCCCCTCCCTGACTGACCTCCCCTTGGGCCCCCGCCCTAAACACTGCCCGGAGCTCCCTGACTTCCTCAAACCCCATTCCCCCCCCCCCCCCCCCCCCCACCTAAACTGACCTACCAGCCTCCCCACCCCCCTCCTTCATGCCCTTCTCCCCAATATCCTCCTCCTCTTTCCTCTTCCCCTGCATGGATTCCCTTCTCCCCTGGTGCTCCACCAGTGTTACAAAAACGCCTGCCCCGACGACCAACCTCGGACTTGTCCCAGGGGTCCCAACAATGAAGGAAAGACGAAACAACATGAAGCAACACAACACAACACAGCACAATACAGTGGAGCGAGAAAGGTGCTCGAGACCACAACCGAGGAAAAGGATCTAGGGGTGTTAGTTGATCTTGGTTTGAAATTTGAACTCTACATAAGCAATGTTGTATTAAAGGTCAACCGTATTTCTGGACTTTTAGTTAGAACAATTACGAATAAATCAAAGGATATTATGATCCCCTTGTTTAAATCACTGGTACGACCGATTCTTGAATATGGATACCCGGTGTGATGTCCACACCTACGAAAACATATAGATCTTATAGAAGGGGTACAGAGACGATTTACTAAGAACATTCAGGGGACAAACAACATGAGTTATGAGGAGAGTCTACAGTACTCAAATATTGCCGAGTTTGGAGTATAGAAGATTAAGAGTTGATATCATTAAAGTGTATAAAATTGTACATGGCCTTTATACTGCCACAACAAATTTACTAACTCTGTGTGAGGAGGATAGAACACGCGAACATAACTATAAACTTTTAAAGAAAACTACTAACACTAAATTAGCACAAACGTTCTTTGCTAATGATCTAACTAACGAGGCAGTAAATGCAAAATTATTAAATGGGTTTTTTAAAGTTCGGTGGATGGGCACTTTCGGGGTATTATGTATGCAATGAATCTTGCAGAGTTTGGATCGGTGGTGTAGCACAACTGCAAAGTAGCCATCGGTTGTACACAGATTATCAAAAGCAAAGTGGGGTCAATGTGCAGAGAGCGAAGGGCTGTAAAAGAGCCTGCAGAGCCTTATTTTACATCATATATCATATCAGTAGTTAGCCTATTACTCCGTTGTTAAGCCTGTGGTTGGCTTATGCATTTGTTAGGCCTGTTATTTCAAGGGGTTAATGAAAATGTTGCAACTTTTATTCTTGTTGATTGATTTGCATTTCTTAGAAATAATGAGGTGTATGTTGGAGTCTTCTTTTGCCTTATATTTCCCCTATCTCTTTTCTTCCTCGTCTTTCTTTCTCCCTCCCTCTAATTAAATGGTATACATTATTTGCCAATTAGGTTCTCTCTCTAAACATCAACCTCACCCTAACCCTTATCATTATACCTAAACACAGCGCTGGTGTCTTTCTTCTTATTTGAGCCATTTCTGATGGTGTTTTTGCACTCCCACATTTACACATCTTTACTCATCAATTTAACATCCAATAATCCTGTACCCCACGCTTTGGATTACACACTTCTCAATCGTCCCATCTTCCGATCAGGTACCGAGCAGACTTCGCCCTGACGTACAAAATAAAATGCCAAGGACAACTTCGCTTCGAGGAGGAGGGTCCAGTTCGCGGTCATCCGGGCTGCCCAGGAGTTCAACTTTGGTGCATGTGCTCTCCAGGACACTGTCTGCTTCTTTGGATTTTCTCCTGGGGCAAACATGAAGCGTCTTGGAGCTGCCAGGATGAAGAAAAGGGTGAACAACAACCTCGAATACCAAAGAGACAGGCAGAGCAAAAGACGCAATGTTGTGCGGACTGCCCGGCAGAAGAGGATGGAGGAGCTGATTGAGGCTGAAGGGGGTGCTGCCTATGCTGCAGGGGAATTCTAGCCTGCACATACATGGGGGGATAGCAGTAGAGGATTGCAGATGAGGTAGGACTATTCATTTCATGTTTGTGCACTGCCATGTGTAAAGGCGAAGCTTTTCTGACCTTTCTGCTCAATTTTCTTGGTTTTGCGTTTTTGTCACTTGGTACATGTGTGTCTTCTAAACTAGTTGTCAGATTGTATTGAACATTGGACAACACATTGGTAATGGTTATGTCTACAAACTGACTAGAGCATTTGTTGATATCTTGTTTTAATCACCTGCCATGCTGTTTGAAAATTAAGAAAAGCTCAAAATAGCGGACTCGCTAACTTAAAATTTAAGAACAAATCATATCGATGGCTTGGAGTCAAAACGGACTAACTCGAAAAGGCCTGTTTCGAGATAAGCGCTGCTAAAGTTTTGAATAATTCCTGTAAAAATGCTAAGCTTCCAAATTACAGGAATTTTGGAGTGGTCGTGTATTGGGGTCTCGAAGATATTATTCCAAATTCGGGAGTCATTTAGAATAACAAACAATGGAGTATTTGACATTTTTGTTAGATAGTCCGTTTTGACACGAAATTGGTGGCCTTGAGGCCTCCAAGCCATTTTGGGTCAAACTGGACCAACTAAAACTTGGTCCCTTTTGACTCAAATTGTTTTGGTATTGCAAGGTCTATGTTTTAGGGTAAAAACGGGATAACTTTCAGAAAAATGGGTTTGATTCAAAATCGTTTGAGTATATAGATTTAAAATACGGTCAAAAGAGACCATGATGTGAAGTTAGACCACTAATATTTCCCTTACAGTTTTTAATCTGATTCACGCATACAGAGTCAGTAAGAAGCAAGGCACACATCTCAACTCTCACTGTGTGGGCTGTGGTTGTTTGGTCACATTAATACATTTAATATTGTACTGAAATGCAGTGCCTGCATGACTTGTGTGGGTGTGCAAGCAATTGCGTGTGTGTGTGTGTGTGCGTGTGCGCGGGGGGTGGGGGGGGGGGGGGGTCTGCATGTGTTTATATGAGTTTGTGTAAAGAGGTGAGTGCATGTGTAATCATTTTGTGCATATGTGCGCGTGTGTGTGTGTGTGCACGCATACTGGCTGAATGTTTTAATAGAACTCCCAGTTATAAGGAATTCTTTTTGTTACAATGCCTCTCTATAATTGTATTTCCAATTTGATTTAGATGGAGTTGGTGTAAGTTATTTCCTTCATATTAAGACAAATTGGGAGTGCACCTTGACTATAATGTTATATAAATAGGGTAACAATGAGTGTTCTTGCAAAGTTTCAGGCGTTTGCCATTGTTTTAAAGGGACTTAATGATGCTTTTAGACTCTGATCGTAGTCAAAATATTGATTTTAGAGGGGGTTGCGGTAGGTATTTTCTCTTGTGTTCAAAACTGGCCTGGGATTGTACCTTTTTATTTGTTTTATATGACAAGAACATAGTAAATATTATTCCTGCAAAGTGTGAGGCAATTGTCGTTCCTTTTAAGGGACGTACGATGATGTTAGTCTCTGACTGTAGTCAAAATATTGATTTTAGAGGGAGGAGGGGTAAGTGTTTCCTCTTGTGTTAAAAAATGGCATGGGATTGTACGTTTGTTATTTGTTTATATGACAAGCACATACTAAATATTATTCCTGTAAAGTTTCAGACAATTGTCGTTACTTTTAAGAGACTTATGATGATTTTAGTCTCTGATTGTAGTCAAAATATTAATTTTAGAGGGGGGTGGGGTAATATTTTCTCTTGTGTTAAAAAATGGCATGGGATTGTACCTTTTGTATTTGTTTTATATGACAAGGACACACTAAATAGTATTCCTGCAAGGTTTCAGACAATTGTCGTTATTGTTAAGGGACTTATGATGATTTTAGTCTCTGATCGTAGTCAAAATATTGGTTTTAGAGGGGGGTGGGGTAAGTGTTTCCTCTTGTTGTCAAACATGGCATGGGATTGTACCTTTTCTATTTGTTTTGTATGACAAGGACACACTAAATATTATTCCTGCAAAGTTTGAGACAAATGTCGTTACCTTTAAGGGATTTATGATGATTTTAGTCTCTGATCGTAGTCAAAAGATTGATTTTAGAGGGGGGTGGGGTAACTTGTTCCTCTTGTTATCAAACATGGCATGAGATTGTACCTTTTTTATTTGCTTTATATGACCAGACCATATTAAAAATTATTCCTGCAAATCTTCAGACAAATTGCGTTATTTTTAAGGGACTTATGATGATTTTAGTCTCTGATCGTAGTCAAAATATTGGTTTTAGAGGGGGGTGGGGTAAGTTTTTCCTCTTGTTGTCAAACATGGCATGAGATTGTACCTTTGCTATTTGTTTTATATGACAAGGACATACTAAATATTATTCCTGCAAAGTTTCAGACAATTTTCGTTACTTTTAAGGGATTTATGATGATTTTAGTCTCTAATTGAAGTCAAAATATTGATTTTAGAGGGGGGTGGGGTAAGTTGTTCCTCTTGTTATCAAACATGGCATGAGATTGTACCTTTTGTATTTGTTTTATATGACCAGAACATACTAAATATTATTCCTGCAAAGTTTCAGATACATTTCGTTATTTGTAAGGGACTTATGGTGATTTTAGTCTCTTATCGTAGTCAAAATATTGGTTTTAGAGGGGGGTGGGGTAAGTTTTTCCTCTTGTTGTCAAGCATGGCATGCGGTTGTACTTTTTTTCTTTGTTTTATATAACCAGATCATACTAAATATTATTCCTGCAAATCGTCAGACAAATTGTGTTATTTTTAAAGGACTTATGATGATTTTAGTCTCTGATCGTAGTCAAAATATTGATTTTAGAGGGGGGTGGGGTAAATCTTTCCTCTTGTTGTCAAACATGGCATAAGATTGTACCTTTTCTATTTATTTTATATGACAAGGACATACTAAATATTATTCCTGCAAAGTTTGAGACAATTGCCGTTACTTTTAAGGGATTTATGAAGATTTTAGTCTCTGATCGTAGTCAAAATATTGATTTTAGAGGGAGTGGCTTACGTAATCTATTTCCTCTTGTTTAAAAAAAACGGCATGGTATTGTACCTTGTGTATTCGTTTTATATGGCAAGGACATAATAAACATTATTCCTGCAAAGTTTGAGACAATTGTCAGTACGTTTAAGGGACTTAATATGATGATTTTAGTCTCTGATCGTAGTCAAAATATTGATTTCAGATGGGGGTTCAGGTAGGTATTTACTCTTGAACGTGACACGCCGTAACTGGGTAGAATAGAACGGACGGGATTTTTTGATTTTGACTGTTGTAACTTTGTATCACGCGCTTTAACGGGTGTCTTGGGAACAGTAAAAGGCTAACGGTATGGTTTTTGTTTGTTTTAAGAAATAAAAATATATCGTTATTTTGCTTTTTTCTGTTGGACACGCGAGTGTTTGTGTGTGATATGTCTTTGCGAGCATGCGTGCATGCATGCGTGTTCGCCTGAATGCATACATGCGTGCGCATATGCGTGTTTATGTGCATGAGTGTTTGTTTGCGTGCGTGTGTGCATATTCGCGTGCGTGATTTCTTGCGTGCGCGTGCGCGTATTTGTGCGTGCGTGTGTGTGCTTGTGCAGGTAGGAACTAGTCGCACACACACATATACGCATGCACGCACTAATACGCGCATGCGCACGCAAGCAAGCACGCACGCGAATATGCACACACACACACACACACACACACACGCGCGCACGTACACACACACACACACACACACACACACACACACACACACACACACACAGGGAGGGATCGGTTGACAGGCTGGTAACAAAAGAAAAGGAATGTGTATGCAAATTGCGGGACAGTTGGCCTACAATGAGTTTCTGAGCCTCCGAGCGGTGTCTTTAAAGTAGGCTGGACACGAGTTGACCATTTTACGATGAGCGAGATAAGAGTCAATTACGAGTGCAGGCAACAGAGCAGATAGCTGAATTTATTATGTCCTAGCTCTTTGTCGGCTTAGCGCTAGTGGGCAGAGGACCTCAACAAGGTATCAAAGGGTACCCAGCAGCGGCCTAGGAATGTCACACATCTCCGCTATCCGTACCGGTACTTGTTACTGAAGGCATGATCAAAGATAAGCCAAGCCATGTCAGTCGACGAAGAGAGAGAGAGAGAGGGGGGGGGGGGGGAGTTGTGCGAGTTGTAGTAGAAAAACTGAAATATTCTTTAAAATAAATGAATAGGCAGATAGATAGACAGATACATAAAATGTTATATATTTTTTTATGAACGATCCGAGATAGTGATGTTCTTATAAGAATTTGTCTTAGTCATTTAAAAATAATAATAATAAAGTGATGCGGGAATTATAGTTAGTTCCTAATCATTGTAATTTACATTTTAAGTTATTGCTATTCTGAGGATTCTTAGGATTAGAAAATACGCATGCACGCACGCATGCTCGCAAATAATTAACACACTCGCGTGTCCAACAGAAGAAAAAAAGCTAAATAACAATACATTAATCAATATATTTCTTGAAACAAACAAAACCCATCCCGTTAGCCTTTTACTATTCCCAAGACACCCGATAACAACTGCGCGTGATGCAAACCTCTGTTACTACAATCATGAAAATCCGATTAACGTCATCTTGCCATTCCCTCCCCTGTTCCTGCGTGTCACTTTCACTTCAAAGACATGACTGGGCCGACAATAGCCTGCGGGCAATTAACATTCTTTCGTACTTAAATTCTTAAATTCTCAGCCCCACGAATCCCTCCACCCACCCTGTCGGCGTGCGTGCGTGCGTGCGTGCGTGCGTGTGTCTGTATGTGTCTGTGTGTGTATGTATGTAATAAACTATGTGCATCTGATAGTGTGTGTGTCTGTGACTGTGTAAGACTTAGTGATAGAGGTTATGAGACTAACATTGTGACTAATCAAGATTTCACACACGCGCGCGCACACCGAAGCGCATGCACACATGCAATAAACGCACGTGCACACGTACGCATACGGACACACAAACATGACTCCAAACTCAACACAGATTTGTTACAAGAAACAACAGTACTAGGGTTATCTGGAAATGTCCAAATTTGACTCAAAATAAAAGTACTGATATTAACAATAATTTTTGTATCAAAAAGGATTATTTATATTTTGTCTGATTTTTACTGAAAATGTTGCCCACTTTTAGAGTCAAAATTAATATTTTGAGTCAAACTCATTTATTTGTAACATAGCCCGGTTTGACACAAAATTAGAATGCTAAAATGTCTTGTGATATTTTGAGTCAAACTCGTTTATTTGTAACATAGCCCGGTTTGACTCAAAATTAGAATGCTAAAATGTCTTCTGATATTTTGAGTCAAACTCGTTTATTTGTAACATAGCCCGGTTTGACTCAAAATTAGAATGCTAAAATGTCTTGTGATATTTTGAGTCAAACTCGTTTATTTGTAAGATAGCCTGGTTTGACTCAAAATTAGAATGCTAAAATGTCTTGTGATATTTTGAGTCAAACTCGTTTATTTGTAAGATAGCCTGGTTTGACTCAAAATAAAATGCTAAAATGTCTTGTGATTTTGGAGTCAAAGCAGACCGTCTGAAGTTAATCTTGTTTGACTCCAAAAAAAAAGATGATTTATTTTTGAGTCAAAAGAGAACAACGTTTATATCTTTTTTATTTATTAAGATATCAAAACGAAACTTTGGGACAACAAAGAGTATTTTTTTCCGCATTTGTTTCTGTAATAATCAAAAAATGGACTATCTGAAGTTAATCCAGTTTGACTCTAAGCCATCGATATGATCAAATGTAATATGAATACAGACAAATGCTGTTGTCACATTGTAGATTCCTGTGTACTAAGCATGCCTGTGAAGTTTTGAATGTGTTATATGCATGTGTGGAGTATTAGAGCTTTTCCAAGAAATCCCAAATGGCCGCCATTTATTTCTCGTTTCCATAGCAACAGTAAGAAAATAATATGTTCATATAGTCTTTTTTTTAATTCTTAGCATCATACCTTATGTACACAAACATATAAAAATCACTTAAATCATGAATGAAAAAAAAGTATAAATTACTGCCTCACATTGCAATAAACTAAAAGCAATCTAATCCAACTATCTATTGCTAAACGGCCAGGCTCAAAAAGAGGGACAAAGAGAACCATTCATGGCCTCTATCTCCGTTCAAACTACGCGGTTTCACGCCAAGATGCTTTGCTCAGACCTGGACAAGACCTTTCTCAACCGACACGCAATAATATATTTCAATGTGTAATTCTTCGGTTTTTTAAAATTCAGTTAGAAAAATTACGGATTTTAGTTGGGTGTTTAAGCTGTTTCTGCACCAGGTTATTGTAACCACCACTGCTTAAAAGTAAAAGTGCGGCCAGCCAGGGGAAAAGTACTCCAGCTAACAATAACGAAATGGTACTGAGACAAATGTTGATGATGTCCTGTCGGAGGTCACTTACCCTTTATCGGAGTAATCAAAATGATAATAGGTTAAAACATGTGGTTGATGACGACGTTCGGGATAAACAAGTTGTTAAAAGTTGATACAGTCGACCCCCTCACGAACGGCCCTCTGATACGACCTCCCCTCTTTTAAGACCGAAATATGAATGACGGATCGTTTTTCTTCAAAATTTGCCTCCTCATTTATGACTCCCCCTCTAACGCGTTTTACGAACATAAATCTTGTTGATTTTACGACCAATGCAACACATTCTGACAATTATCAGTCGCAAAAACTTATATATATAATCCTTCTCGGCCTTAGTTCGAGCCGACGCACAGCTGGGGTACCATTGTTGTTAGCCAATGTCAATCTCGCGAGATTTCTCTGCGCTACTTCAATCCGCGCTGTGTCATTCAAGAATGGCGGCGAAAGGACAGTATGTGAGTAAAAAAAGGAAACGTGTGACGCTCACTCTTGAGCAAAGGGTGAAAGTAGTGAGGAGACATATGTATAACAATTTTACAAAAGTGAAACAAGCATACGGTAACCATATGGTACCACCTTCTTTCAATATTTTGTAACCATTTGTGTCCCACAAAACCTGGTTTTCTTACGACAATGAATATGTTCTTGTTCTTGTTCAAACACTCAAGAGTGCGTGTTGTAGACGATCATGAACTTTGCATAGCCTTTCACACGAAAAAACAACATTTGGCAGAGTTGAAGTTTAGAGATTTTAGCTTGCTCAGGATCTAACCTTCTTCTTCTTCTTCTTTTTCTTCTTGGTCGATCTTCTTCTTGACAGTGTCCTGTCAGTACGAGCGCAGATGCGTCATGCTGCCGTTATGCACCTTAAAATAGGCCCAGCATGTCCGTCTTTGGCTGCAGAAGATATTTGTGAGACTTTTTAGAGAAAAAAAGGCGGAAAGATAGTAGATGACAGTAAGCAAAGGGAAAGGGCAGAGTCAAAGAGAGTGACAGATTAGAGGACGTTACAATTACAGAACGTCCAGAAGGTGGGGAACTGTTTGTACAAAAGACCCCCCGGTATCCCCACGGGGGAGGATCTAACCTTTATCCCTTACCCGATGAAGAACAAAAGTTGAGTGAAAAAGGCTATAATAATTTCAGACCCTTTATCCTATTTTCAAATACCTCTCAAGACACAAATGATGATTGCTTTGATCATGATCATTCAAGTTGCACCGCTGGTACAACAAAGCTTGACTGATTTAAAAATAATATTTTGTGTTTGGTAAAATGCATAGTTAATGGAAATATAACATCTATGCGGCGCACAATTATTATGTATGTATGTATGTATGTATATGTATGTATGTATGTATGTATGCTGACTTATGTGAAGATTGAATGAACACTTCTACCACCATTCTTTTAGCTGCACGAGGAGAGTGGTGGTGGAAGGAAGGAGGTGGATGTTGGGGGGGGGATGAGAGAGAGAGAGAGATAGAGAGAGAGAGAGAGAGAGAGAGAGAGAGAGAGAGAGAGAGAGAGAGAGAGAGAGAGAGAGAGAGAGAGAGAGAGAGAGAGAGAGAGAGGGAGAGAGAGAGAGAGACGAAATGACTGTGCCAAAAGGTGAGCACGGAGAGGGTCAGGTACTTACATTCTCAATACATTGTCACATAACCTTCTGACTGTTGTGCTTATGTTATAAACATGTAGACAAATGTCTGAAAAGACACTAGAAACAATATCAGCTTTGTAAGATCAGTAGTTGTTTAGTTATGTGACAATGAATGTCAAATCAGCCCCAAAATCTGGTCTTCAAAAGTGGACATTGCAAATAGTCATGATTTCAACAAGTGCTAGAACACACAAACTCCAGTAAAATTACTTGAAATTTGGACAGGTTATGCAAAAGTACCTCATTAGTAAACGCTAAAGATTGTAACATTCAAAAATGAAAGTTCTGTTAGTT
>CM065708.1:36425153-36448959 GCA_017654935.2 Phymorhynchus buccinoides
GTTGATGATTCAGACGATTCAGAAACACAATTCTTAGCTTTGAACTTTGACTTTTTTTGTAGGACTGCAAATTATTATGACAGATTTTAAACTTATCTTTCTTTTAGTGTCTTTGATCATTTTAACGATCGATGTGCCGAAATTCGGCCTGAGAATCAAAACGCAAGAAGTGCCACAAGAATCATAAAACAAAAAGGGTTGTAAATCTACGTATAAAACTTTCCATCACAAAATACATGCTATATCGGAATGTTTAACTGAGCACTTTGAAATAACGTGGTGGACGTTTCATGAACGTTTTCAAGACATAATTACTAGATTTGTGAGCAATTTTAAGCTAAAATTCAATATGGCGGCGCGAGACACTGCTAGTGAATCATATCGAAATGGGTACCGACAGTTGCTTCCTCCTTGAAAAATTGCTAGTCGCCGCGTAATCTCTCTATATGTCTCTCTCTATCTCTCTCTCTCTCTCTCTCTCTCTCTCTCTCTCTCTCTCTCTGTTATTTATCATGATGCCTACATGTGTTTACTTTTTAACTCATGAATATTTTGCGCATCTAACATTACCTTGTTTTGATCTGTCATGTATAAAGGTATGCACGTTAAAATTGGCTATGTTAAACACAATTAAGTTTGATTTAATAATGTGTATGTGTTTTATTCTATTTTTTGCATTTTACAGACAAGTGTGTAATGTTGGCTTAGGCTTGATTTTCTCATGTTATATATAAAAATATTAGTGTCGTTTTTTTATATTTGTTAAAAATTAAGATGATATGTAGGATTTATTTTGCTGTTGACATGTGCACATGCTTACTTTTAAATTTGTTTTGTTAGTTGAGTGTATATTTGAAACTTGAGTGTATAAGGTAGGATTAGGTTTGATTTTGTCGAGTGTGTATGCTAATTTACAAATTTGTGCATGCTAAAAATAAATAAATAAATACTTATGTAAAGTAAGATTAAGTTTGATGATGTTATGGACATGTATTTACTATGATTGTATAACGTGTGTGTGTGTGCTTACTTTTAAGTTTATTTTTTAGTTGAATATGCGAAGTAGGCCTACAAGTAACTAGGCTCGACTTTGTCATGTATCGGTGTTTATCGGCTGTGTTTATAATGTTATGATTGTTAAAGATGAGTGTGTTAGATATGCTTCTCTCTCTCTCACTCAGTCTATCTATCTCTGTCTCTGTCTCTGTCTGTCTGTCTGTCTGTCTGTCTGTCTGTCGCTCTCTCCTCTCTCTCTCTCTCTCTCTCTCTCTCTCTCTCTCTCTCTCTCTCTCTCTCTCTCTCTCTCTTAGTGTGTGTGCGCATGCATGCGCGCGCGTGTATGTGTGTGTGTGTGCGCGCGTGCGAGTGTGTGCTTAGTGTGATAAAATAATTATTTAGTATACACATTTTTTTTTCTTTTTTTTTTTTTTTCTTTTTAGGCTTATATTGTTTTATTTTGTTTATTGTGATTTAGCCAGAATGTTTATATTTATGTAACGAAAAGTGTCTTTGATATATTGTATTGGGGATCCTGTATGATGAGAGAGAGAGGGAGAGAGAGAGAGGGTGAGAGGGGGAGAGAGAGAGAGGGGGAGGGAGAGAGGAGAGAGGAGAGAGAGGGGAGGGGGAGAGAGAGAGAGGGGGGGGAGAGGGGGAAGAGGGAGAGAGAGAGGAGAGAGAGAGGGGGAGGGGGAGATGAGAGAGAGAGAGAGAGAGAGAGAGAGTATGGGCCGTGTGTACGCACGTATTAATTGGTGCATTCCTTCCGGTTACTTGTTTACATTTTTATTAGTTTTTGTGAGTGTGATGTGTAATGAGAGAGTGACAGTGCTTGGTGAACGAGGGTGGATGTCTTTGTGAGTGAAAATCATGTTATTTTGTTACTTTATTTCTTTGTATTCGAATGTTGGTGGTATGACTTTCTTGCTGATTTTAATTAATGTTTTTCATCTTTCATTGTTGCTTTTGTAACGTGCAACGAGCATACTACTATATGGAGTTTAGCGCTATATGAATTATTATTATTTTGATTATTATTATTATTATTATTATTGGACTATTATTGCTATATTATTATTATAGGATTGGGTTTCATCTTGTTATGCATAAGTGTTTACTCCTAAATGCGTTCTTGTTAAAGATGAGTATGTAGAATAGGATTTGGTTTTATTCTGTCATGTGTATGTGCTTACATTTAAGCTTGATGTATTTTTAAGATTAGTATGTAAAATGGGCTTAGGCTTGATTTTATTATGTGTATCGGCTTTAAATTCAAAATGTGTACATGTTACGAGTATGTAAAATAAGGATTAGTTTTAATTTTGTAATGAGTTAAGTTTTACTTATGTGTGTGTTAAAGATGAGGACTAGAAAGTAGGTGCAGGCTTGATTTCGTTATGAGCAGTATTTACTTTTTAATATGTGTATTCGCTTGCAAATAATATGACTAGGTTTGCTTTGTTAAGGGCTCGGCACACGCTGCAACTTTTGCTAGTTGTACCTACAACTTTGTGGTTGCAACAGTTTCATGCAAGCTACAACAAGGTTGTAGGGTTGCAGCTGTGGGTTGTAGGGCGATAGAAAACGATCCTATCTCTGAGCCTCCGCTTGCAGCAAGTTGTAGGTTGCAGCCAATCAGAGCGCGCGCGTCGTTTCGTATCACGTGATTTTTATGTCTCAATGTCGGAGTGAAACCGTCGGACTGAAACATGCAAGTTATCGATCGAGTTAATTCATAATTTTCCATGCATTTGGGAACCGAGTGTCCCGATTAAAAAAAGTCGGGGCATGTACAAGAGGCCAAAATACAAATAAGCCATGAAATGGGCGGCATCATGAATGATGAATACTTCCACGGCATGTTTTCTTTTTCAATCGATGTAGTCTAGATCAAAACAGTGTGTAAACATAGAAATAGGCTACTAGGCCTAGTAGGCCCTATTTGTCATTTCGAGTTTTTAGAAGTACACCTACTGGAAACAGGACTCTGGTACCGACCATCGTCATCGTGAATGACAAAATAACAACAGTAGCAGCAGCAGCAATGATAAGATCGTCGTGTTCATTTTCATCGCGCTCAGAGGAAGCCATTTTGTTAGAATGTAAACCAAAGGAAGTCACGGAAAGTCTCGAGATAATTTTCCATATATGGCACGGGATTGCAAGGGTGTTGCATCAAAGTTGCAGCGTGTGCCGCAAGCTCTGCGATTTTAACTGCAACTTGTTGTATGCAACTAGTTGTATCAACTAAAAAGTTGCAGCGTGTGCCGAGCCCTTAAACGGCCAGGCTCAAAAAGAGGGACAAAGAGAACCATTCATGGCCTCTATCTCCGTTCAAACTACACGGTTTCACGCCAAGATGCTTTGCTCACACCTGGACAAGACCTTTCTCAACCGACACGCAATAATATATTTCAATGTGTAATTCTTCGGGTTTTTTAAATTCAGTTAGAAAAATTACGGATTTTAGTTGGGTGTTTAAGCTGTTTCTGCACCAGGTTATTGTAACCACCACTGCTTAAAAGTAAAAGTGCGGCCAGCCAGGGGAAAAGTACTCCAGCTAACAATAACGAAATGGTACCGAGACAAATGTTGATGATGTCCTGTCGGAGGTCACTTACCCTTTATCGAAGTAATCAAAATGATAATAGGTTAAAACATGTGGTTGATGACGATGTTCGGGATAAACAAGTTGTTAAAAGTTGATACAATCGACCCCCTCACGAACGGCCCTCTGATACGACCTCCCCTCTTTTAAGACCGAAATATGAATGACGGATCGCTTTTCTTCAAAATTTGCCTCCTCATTTATGACTCCCCCTCTAACGCGTTTTACGAACATAAATCTTGTTGATTTTACGACTGATGCAACACATTCTGACAATTATCAGTCGCAAAAACGTATGATATCTATCCTTCTCTGCCTCAGTTCGAGCCGACGCACAGCTGGGGTACCACTGTTGTTAGCCAATGTCAATCTCGCGAGGGTCCGATCTCGCGAGATTTCTCTGCGCTAATTCAATCCGCGCTACTCCGGATGTTTCATTCAAGAATGGCGGCGAAAGGACAGTATAGCCATATGAGTAAAAAAAGGAAACGTGTGACGCTCACTCTTGAGCAAAGGGTGAAAGTAGTGAGGAGACATATGTATAACAATTTTACAAAAGTGAAACAAGCATACGGTAACCATATGGTACCACCTTCTTTCAATATTTTGTAACCATTTGTGTCCCACAAAACCTCTTGTTTTCTTACGACAATAAAAATGTTCTTGTTCTTGTTCAAACACTCAAGAGTGCGTGTTGTAGACGATCATGAACTTTGCATAGCCTTTCTCACGAAAAAACAACATTTGGCAGAGTTGAAGTTTAGAGATTTTAGCTTGCTCAGGATCTAACCTTCTTCTTCTTCTTCTTTTTCTTCTTGGTCGATCGCTCCAACAGTGTCCTGTCAGTACGAGCGCAGATGCGGTATGCTGCCGTTATGCACCTTAAGAAATAATAGGCCCAGCATGTCCGTCTTTGGCTGCAGAAGATATTTGTGAGACTTTTTAGAGAAAAAAAGGCGGAAAGATAGTCGATGACAGTAAGCAAAGGGAAAAGGCAGAGTCAAAGTAGAGTGACAGATTAGAGGAAGTTACAATCTACAGAACTTCCAGAAGGTCTCTTTAATATTATGTTTGTACAAAAGACCCCCCTTAACTATCCCCACCGGGGGAGGATCTAACCTTATTCACTTGACCCGATGAAGAACAAAAGTTGAGTGAAAAAGGCTATAATAATTTCGACGGAGACCCTTTATCCTGATTTTCAAATACCTCTCAAGACATGCAAATGATGATTGCTTTGATCATGATCATTCAAGTTGCACCGCTGGTACAACAAATAATATTTTGTGTTTGGTAAAATGCATAGTTAATGGAAATATAACATCTATGCGGCGCATAATTATTATGAATGTATGTATGTATGCTGACTTATGTGAAGATTGAATGAACACTTCTACCACCATTCTTTTAGCTGCACGAGGAGAGTGGTGGTGGAAGGAAAGAGGTGGATGTTGGAGGGGGGGGTGAGTGCGGGAGGGAGATGAGAGAGAGAGAGAGAGAGATAGATAGCTGATCGCTGAAGTACTGCAGTGAGACTATCAAACATTGAGCACTGCAATAAACATTTTCAAGTAGCTATGAACCTAAATTCATTATTTGGATAACAAAAAATTGTTTTACTGTTCATTTAAATGAACTGTTCATCACTTGTATTTTGACAAATGTGTACCGGGCGACCGGGGGGTACCCTTACATCAGGGGCTATAACTCATAGTGGGATTGAGATTGTTTCTTGGGAACAAATTGTAACGTGTTCAGGAGGTCCTAAGGAACATTTCTAGCATACTTTGGTTTAATCATGGGGGGGGGGGGGGGGTGCACAGTAGCCCCCTTCACCTGGGAATGAATGAAAAATGGTGTTTTTTACGTCCTCTCGATATGGGACATTTGTAGATACAAAGATGGTGGGAACGATACTGGAGGCAATGCCCGGAGGCAGTGCAACTCCAGTAAAGTCCCGATTTTTTAACTATACAGATAGGTGTAGCGGTAGCCACGCCTCGGTTAAACATCATTGGCTATGTTACCGCCACGCTCAATGTCCTTCACCTTGGGTACTATGTATGAAAGAAGTGAAGGAAAAAAGAGAAAGGAAAACAAAAGGTGCGCCGCCTCAAAAAGGAAGTTAACTTTCAGTGGTCGCTGTTGTCAATAATCTGTGTCAAACAGCGCCACCCCACAACAATCTTCTCAGTCACAACTATTTTGGCACCTGATCTGTCTAGCGCAATGAGTGTTACTACCGAGACAGTAAGTTATCTTTGGGTTATTTTCCCTCGTAATTACACGATGATAGATAAATACTTAAATTGTTGTTTTTGTGTGTGCGTTTTCTTTCGCCTCAGCAGAATGCATCAGCATACTGTTGATGATTCAGAAACACAACTCTTACCTTTGAACTTTGACTTTTTATCATGTGAATTATTATGACATATATTATTTTAATTTTATACTTCTATACTCTCTCTTGATCTTAACGATCAATGTACGCAAAACTCGGCGCGAAATTTCCGAACGCAAGAAGTACCACACGCATCATAAAATAAAAGGGGTGGAAATCTAGGCATTAAGCTTTCCATCATAAATTGCATGCTATATCTGAATGCTTAACTGCTTTGAAATAACGCGGTGGACGTTTCATGAAACGTTTTCAAGACATAATAACTTGATCTATCGCGCAATTTTAAGTTAAAATTCAATATCATAATGGCAGCGCGATACCGTGCAAGTGAATGTTCTCGAAACTATGGAGGAGAACGTCAAATCGCCGCGTAATCTCTCTGTTTATTATCTCTCTCTCCCTCTCTCTCTCCTCTCTCGCTCTCTCTCTCTCTCCTCTCTCTCTCTCTCTCTCTCTCTCTCATCTTCATCTCTCTCTCTCTCTCTCTCCTCTCTCATCTCCCTCTCTTCTCTCTCTCTCTCTCTCTCATCTCTCTCTCTCTCTCTCTCTCTCTCTCTCTCTCTCTCTCTCTCTCTTGATGATGTATATAGTATTGTGTTATGTTATTTTTGAATATTTACTTTTCTTGAATGCTTTGTATTATTATTATTTGTTACGCAAGCGCTTCATTTTTTTGTATATTTTTTGTTAACCTTTGTTTTGCCTCAGGGCTGAGTGTAAAAAAGCAATGTTTGCTTATCTTATAACCCTGAATAAACAAAATTTCGTTCGTTCGTTCGCTCTCTCTCTCTCTCTCTCTCTCTCTCTCTCTCTCTCTCTCTCTCTCTCTCTCTCTCTCTCTCTCTTCTCTCTCTCTCTCCCTCTCTCTCTCTCTCTCTGTGTCACGGTCTATCTCTGCTTATCTCTCTCTGTCACTCTCTCTCCCTCTGTCTCTCTCTATGTCTCTGTCTCTCTCTCTCTCTCTCTCTCTCTCTCTCTCTCTCTCTCTCTCTCTCTTTCTGTCTCTTTCTCTTTCTCTCTCAATCTCGGTCTCTCTCTCTATGTCTCTGTCTCTCTCTCTCTCTCTCTCTCTCTCTCTCTCTCTCTCTCTCTCTCTCTCTCTCTCTTTCTGTCTCTTTCTCTCTCTCTCTCAATCTCGGTCTCTCTCTCTGTGTCTCTCTGTGATCTTGATGTCGAGGAAAAAAACACCTGGGTTACAAACTTAATGTAAGATTATGTCTGTTTAAATTTGGTTTTGGCTTTGTATGGGTGAGACAAGGTGTAGGAGACGTTAATGGATTTTTGAAAGTGTTTAAGCAGAGAATGATAGATTGTAACTGGCAAGAATGGGGTGAGCACGTGAATGCGAGAGACAGGTTGTCCATGTATAGAACATTTTGTAATCCGTTTAATTCTTTGTCTGCATATCTCTGTATTGAACTTGATAAACAGTTGAAGTATGTTATGACCAAAATAAGATTTGGTATTTCGGATTTGGCTGCTCATTACTATAGGTATAGGTACCACAGACATCAAGACTTAGTTTGTAAACTTTGCAATGCTGACGTAGAAAATGAACTGCATTTGTTGCTATGCTGTCCATTTTATAATAATCTAAGAAAACTGTTTATTGTTCCAAAATTTTATCGTAATGCAAATGGTTTTTGTCTGTCATTAATGTCTTCTGGAAACAGCGAAACTGTTAGAAAACTGTGCGTTTTTACATACCAAGCTCTAAAGGCAAGACGAATTGCTTTGTCATAGGATAATTCCTTTGCTAAAAACTGTGCATGAAATGACACTATGTTTCTATTACTGTTGTTGTACCCCTTCCAAAGGGGCTTTGGCCTTATGGAATAAATATTTTCATGTTCGAAAGTACATTGATTTGCTGATCAAATGTAATTTTTGTCATGCCAAATGTCATGCATTACATCAATACATTCGTTATATGCATAGCTGTGTTTGCAGATAGGGATAATGACTAATGTACATACATGTGTTAAAGTTAAATTCGAATGTTCTGTTATGAAGAAGCCGTGGACAATATCTGGAATACGGAATATGAACTTTACTTTGGAGTCACGTATTGTAGATTTTTTTAATTGATTTTTTTATAAAAAAATTGGAAAGATAAACTTGGCTAGGCACTAAAACATTTATAGAGAGAGCTTGTCGTGAGTATCGGCCGCCTGTTGTAGTTGATGCTTTTTGATTGGCACGTCAGTGTCTAGGTAACAACAGTGATCTGTCTGTAAAGACAGCTTGTTTCAGTGGCTCTGTGTATTATGCACCTGTGAATATCACTTCCCCCCCCCCCCCAACCGCCCCCCCCCCCCCCCCCCTCCGTATCTCTGTCATTCTGATTCTGACTCAGTCTGTTTCTCTGACTGTCTGTCTGTCTACCTGTTTGTCTGTCTGCCTGTCTATCTGTCTCTGTCTCTGTCCCTCTCTCTCTCTCTCTCTCTCTCTCTCTCTCTCTCTCTCTCTCTCTCTCTCTCTCTCTCTCTATTTGGGCGAGTTATGTCAGTATTTTACTCTAAAATAGAACAAAATAATTGATACATAAAAACATACATGCGTGTGTGCGAGCAACCATTTTATTCAGAATCATATATGCGTTTGCATAGAAGTATGTATGCATGAAGAGCATAGATGCATATTAATGTGGTTGTGAATTTCTATATTTGAGCGCACTAGCTGAATTGCATGGACATAGTGAAGGGAAAGAGCTACTCTACACTTTTTGATCTCTACAGTATGGATGGTTGCGTAATATCGAGGGTTTTCTGTAATGAAACTATGGATTGTGATTTCTTTGATTTAATAGTCTAACCTTTTGGAGGATTGAAGATTATACAAATATTAAAACTGATAACAGAAATGTATGTTTTGAATGGATCATGCTTTTGGTATGGGTATGTGTACATATTGAGCTGCAGATTATATGTAATTATACACACTTTTTTCATTTCTGTCTTTGATTATAATTTGTTTTAGAGATTGTCGTGTGTAACAAGCTACGCAGGGATAGGCTTAATCTATTTATTTTTGCCTTTCTCCTTTTATAAGGGAATATTGTGTTATACTGAAATAGGGGTCCTTGGGACGGTTGCATCAATTGACTGTTTGTTTCAGTATTGTGGTCAGAAAACACTATAACTGGGCTTTGGCTGGTGTTTATTTCGGTTCTTATTTTAAAAAAATGGGAAGTAAGATTATTACTTTTCTGATGCTGTGTGCCACGTTTATTGGAGAAAAAGCTGCTATTTTTGTGATGTCATAATATGTGTGTGGATTGTTTAGCAGTCAGAAGATTTCCTCAATCATGACTATTCCAATCAAGGGTTCTTCTTCATTTGCTGGTGACTAACACCTACAAAACCTTAATGTCAATTGTGGTAAAGTTACATGAGATCATCAAAGACAGGCCACCTACTTAACTATGATTTGTGTCTGTGTCTGTGCTTGCGTGCGTGCTTGCGTGCGTGCATGAGTGCGCGCGCGCGCGTGTGTGCGTGTAGAGAGAGAGAGTGGTGTGTGTATGTATGTGTGTGTGTGTGTGTTTGTTTTTCATATTGCGACCTATTAACTGATATTTGTTTCCTGGTTTCTGTTTCCACGATTGATTCTCAAAGTTTGTTTTCTAAGATAAAAAGCGCTGTACATAATGACAGGTGTAGAAGTTTTCTATGTTTTTCTTCTTCTTTTTTCTTCTTCTTTTTTCCGACTTTGGTTTCCTGGACTTATCGTTTTTTAGGTTTCCCAATCGCCCCCACCCCACCCCTCAGTGTATTCATTGTTTCTGCTTAGCATAGCACCATGTTCACCAATACAGAAAATATAAAAGAGAGAGAGGGAGGGGTAGGTGGAAGTGCACGTTGTTTTTTCTCGTTCCCCGTGGTGGCCCATTCTGACCTGGGCTGCGTTGCTGTGGGTGGGGGAGGGAGGGGGGAGAGAGAGGGGGGGGGGAGAGAGAGAGAGAGAGTGTGTGTGTGTCGTGCGTCACGGAGTTATGGACCGGTAAATCTTCGAAGTTCTCTTATCCTTTCCTTTCAATTTAAGATACACGTACGGACGATTGTTTTTTATGTAGGCCTACTCTCGCAAACCAGCTGCATGCTTTTGTACTACTAGCTCGCATGTTGCTTTTTTTTGACACCTCCCCCCTCACACACTTCCTTCCCTCCCATTCGCCCCGTCTTCCTTTTCCACTCTGTTGGCCTATTTGAGATGTTTAACCCCTATTCTTCCGGACAAAGTTGCTCGTCGATTTTAATGTGTGCACATTTTGGACTGTTGGTTTGAAATGCGTGACATTTTCTATTTTCAATTTTTTCTTCACGTTTTGTTATCCCTGAGGCTTTTGTGAGCTAAACAGTGATTTAGTTTTCTCTTTTGCTCACGATGTGTGAGATTTGGGTTTTTTCCTGTGCTCTGTCTATACTCCATCAAGGCAATTGCGGTCATCTTCAGATTCCAAAATTCTCTGTGTTCCTAGTACACAAACAAAAATGTTTGGTGAGCGCTCCTTTTCCTTTTCGGCCCCATCAGTTTGGAACTCCTTACCACGCGAAATCCGCCATATCCAGTCCTTGCAATGTTTCAAATCAGCTCTCAAGACCCACCTGTTCAAGCTACATCACAACCTTTAGGCCACATTACTTCTGGACTCTATTCTCACACACACACTCCCCTCCCCCCATATTAGTTTCACTGTGTGTCGACTGCAATGTGTACGTGAGCTTTGTTGCGAGAGAGAGAGAGAGAGAGAGAGAGAGAGAGAGTGTGAGTGTGTGTTGATGCTTTGTTCAACTGATTGTATTTTGTATTGTGTTTTTTTGGGTGGGGTGAGTAGTGGTGATGGTAACGGTGTGTGTGTGTGTGTGTGTGTGTGTGTGTGTGTGTGTGTGTGTGTGTGTGTGTTACTCAATTTAACGTCCTTCCACTAAAAGTGATTCAGACAAAATTATATTGTGTTGTGATGTTGGTGTGGTGAGTGTATGTGCATGTGCCTGTGAGTGTGTGTATGCATTAAAGTAAGTAACAGGATATCTATGCAGGCTTAATCATAACTCTCTCCACCTCCGACCTCATTAAAATGTTAAACGTACACTTAAAGAAGATAACCGAACAATGAACAATGTTAAAGATACGTACTAAGTGAACTACTTAATAAACATTTACAAACTGAATCAAGAATAGAATAATTGTTTAGAATACTGGGTAGAGACAATGGTGTCGATCCATCAGTAAAACCGTCAATACACGAATTCTGGAAAAGTTCTCTTGCTTTAGGACAATGAATCAGTAAATGACTGACACTCAAGGATTCACCACACATACATTTAACATTATTGCAATATTTTGTTTTGAAATGAATTCAACCGAAGTCTATGGATTAGACTTTCAATCTCCCTGGACGAGAAAGTAACGCGTTTTTGTAATGTTTTCCCGTTGCATCTATCATTACATTTAATACAGTTATTATAATATTGAAGGTCTGAGTTCATCAATAAAGTTTTGACATTTTCTTGAGATGTTTTGTTTATAATTGAGAAACATTCTCTCAGATCTAAAAGAACATTTATTGATACAGCGTCATTAATATTTTGAGCTGCCTTTTTTGCAGCTTGGTCTACCCGTTCATTTGCTGATATTCCACAGTGAGAAGGCACCCAACAAAAAGTAACAATAATGCCTTTCAAAGAAAGAAGGTGTATTATATGATTAATTTCGAATACAATATGTGTGTGTGTGTGTGTGTGTGCGTGCGTGTGCGTGCGCGCGTGCGCCTGTGTGTGTGTGTGTGTGTGTGTGTGTGTGTGTGTGTATGTGCGTACGTGCGTGTATGTGTGGGTGGGGTGTGTATGTGTATGCCTATTTGCATGTGCGTGAGCGATTATTTCGTTTTGTTGTTGAATTTGTTGCTTTTAATTGTTGTTGTTGTTAAGCGCATAGAGCTCCACATTGGTGGAGGAATGCGCTATATAAATGATTCACTATTATTATTATTATTACTATTATTGTGGTTGTTAGTCATGAAAGGTTTGTTTACATGTATTGTTTTGTTTGTTTGTTTGTTAGTTGTTTACCTTTATATGTTCGTATTGCTACATGAGGTTTTTGAAGTCTGTTGGTGGGTTGGATGCTTGCATTTATCTATGCATATATACAATAATGGATAGCAACATTTCAATACTTTCTGTAAACTGTCAAGGCCTCAACATGTCACAGAAAAGACGTGATGTTTTTCATTTTTTGAGAACTAAGAAACATTCGGTGTATTTTGTACAGGATACTCACTTTGAGGAAAGTATGGAAAGGTATGTGTTAGCGGAATGGGGTTACCAGGGGTATTTTTCTAGCTTTCAGTCTAACGCAAGGGGGGTAGCCATTTTATTTAATAATAACTTCGAGTTCAAGGTAAAAAGGGTAATAAAAGATGATACTGGGAACTATATTATGGTGATAGTTGAGTATTGTTTGCAAAATATTACATATACACATGCAAAATACAAAGATGCCTTCCGCAGGTGACAGTATTTTTGAAAAAAATGAACTATCGTTACAGAATCGAAAAACACATTGCGTATCTGAACTTAGAATACAATGACTTTTCTACCAAGTGGTTGCCATATATTCCATTGTTTTGTGACAATTGATCATATTTATTTATTTTCCCACGCCTTTTGCTGTCTTATACCCAAACCTGTGCAACATAACTAACTAACTCAGTATTTCTAGTATTTTTATGTGTCTATTTTTGGATAAAACTGTTATTATCGCTAATGCTGTATTTGAAAAACAACAACCAGCCATTGAGGTATTTATTGAACCTTGTCTTTTGCAGATGTTTTCTTTTAAATAACATATATTAAAAAAAGAATGATAACCTGTCATAGAATTAGTGGACTAACATTTTGCAACGTCCAGCTCGTGTTGAAAGTTTGATTATTGAATGTACCTATTTATTTATTTAACCTAAAAACTGTAGTATATGTGTGTATATGTGTCTGTGTGCGCGCGTGTGCGCGTTCACGTGTGTGTGTGTGTGTGTGTGTGTGTGAATATGTACAGGCGTGTGTGTATGTGTTGTGTTATTTTTGTCATATGGTTTGTATTATTTTGCCTAGCTATGTTTATGTTCTGTATTTGAAAATGTAAAAAAAAGGTTCAATAAATTAAAAAAAAATATGTTCTTTTTTTTTTTTTCCACGTACGCTTATAGGCCTGTGTGTGTGTGTGGGTGGGTGTGTGTTTGTGTGTGTGTGTGTGTGTGTGTGTGTGTGTGTGTAACTGTGCTTGATCATATTTTGCTATTATTATTGCTTATTGTATTTATGTTTTTTGCTACGAAGTGTACGTGTGGGGGTGGGGGGTGGGGGGGGGGGTACATGTGTGTGGGTGGGTGAGTATGCGTGCGTGTGGGTGGGTGCGACTATGTGCGTGCGTGCGTGCGTGTGTGTGTAGTGTGTTTGTGTGCGTGTAGTGTGTGTGCGTGCGCGCGCGCGCATTTGTGTGCTTGCGTGTGTGTGCACCTGTGTACGAGAGAGAGAGAGAGAGAGAGAGGAGAGAGAGAGAGAGAGAGAGAGAGAGAGAGAGAGAGAGAGACAGACAGAGAGAGGGTGGGAGTGTGTGTGTTTATGTGCGCGTGTACGTGCCTGGGTGTGAAAATGTGTGTGTGCGCGTTTGATGCGTGCGTGTGCGCGTGCGCGCGTGTGTAAGCATGTGTTTGTGGGTGTGGGTGGGGAGGGGGGTGTATGGAAACATTGATGTATCTCTTTGTGCTATTGTCATGGGTCATTAAACATTTCGAGTCCGAGTCTCTCTCTCTCTCTCTCTCTCTCTCTCTCTCTCTCTCTCTCTCTCTCCCTCCCTCCCTCTCTTTGTCACGGTAAAAGGAAGGCAAGTCGACGACGCACTACATCACGTCATTCAAACCCACGCTGAAAGCCAACAAAAGACAACTCAAACACCTAGCATATTGTCAGCGTCACTCCAATGTTATTAAATTTAGTATGTTAATGAATACCCGCAGGAAATCTAAGCTTGTCAAAGTTTATCCATATACTTGTAACTTTGTTTTCTAAAACTTTAAGAAACACATAAATGCGGAGAAAAAAACAACTTGTGAAACCTACTTGCTTGGTGTGTTTTTTTAGTTTAAGCCACTGCTCTGTAACCTATGTGTTTGTTATTCTTTTTCTGTGTTTGTTTTGTTTTGAAAAATAGTAGGTAGTTTGTATGGGATACTTTTAGTTTGAGTTTTATTTCTTAGATTATTAAGTCTTTTTGTTGTGAATTTTATTTCCTAGATTATGAAGTCTTTTTTGTTGTTATTCACATTTGAATGTATGTTTTCTTATTTTCTTTTTTGACTCACCAGTGTCTGCCATTGTGTTTGTTGTTATCTATGTATTAGCTTAAAAGCCCCCCTGGGGCCAAAGCTCAAATACAACTGTTCCAAACTGCACCAGTAGCCTATAGGAACACAGTAGACACGAAACAAGCAAGGGGGGTTATGGGTGGACGGGTGGGACACAGACTGAGTAGGGGTGGAGGTGAGGTTGGTGGTGGGAAAGGCAGAGGTGGAGGTGGTGTAGGGAAGGGAGGTGGTGGTGGAACAGTGTGGGGAAATGGGCGTGAAAATGATCGAAGAGAAAGTGGTGGTGGAGGGGTTGGTCGTGGGGGTAAGAGTAAAAGTAAGGTTTGTATGCATGCATAATATGCCCACATGCCTCTAGATTACATCTCCCTCAGTCTGTCTGTCTGTCTGTCTGTCTCTTTCTCTCTCTCTCTCTCTCTCTCTCTCTCTCTCTCTGACCTTTATCCTTGCCAAATCATTTTTTTCAGTACTCTCTCTCTCTCTCTCTCTCTCTCTCTCTCTCTCTCTCTCTCTCTCTCTCTCTCTCATTTCGGGTGTTGTTTGCCATTTTATTTGTGTCTCCCCTTCCCAGTCTCCAGCCTCCCACTCCACCCACTAACCCCCCCCCCCCCCTGCCTCTCCTAACCCCCACCCCCCACCCCACCCCCTGAAAGAAAATGTTGCCTTATATCCGTTCAATCTCTCTCTCTCTCTCTCTCTCTCTCTCTCTCTCTCTCTCTCTCTCTCTCTCTCTCTCTCTCTCTCTCTCTCTCTCTCTCTCTGAACTGAACTGAACTGAACTGAACTGAACTTCCGGTTGCTGCTCGAAGTCGAGCAGCGTCATATAATTTGGTCTCATGTTAAAAGTGGTTTTCTTCGTTTATAAATAACTCTCTGGCGTGTAAACATTTCTTACAACTCGCGACTGTGCTTTACTCTTCAATTGTGTACTTTTACGGTTGTAGGGAACAGTCATGTGAAGTGTAATTGACTAAAAAGTGTGTGTGTTTGCTGGCACGCCAGCCGGCAAGGAGAGACATGGCGGCACCGGCCCCTAACCGCGTGCCGCCCCTGTTCCTGCTGAATAAAAACTTGCCTGCTGTAGAGCAGAAAGAATATAGCGTGACTGAATTGTGCTCTTCAGCAGAACAATGTTCCGGTTATGAAACGATTGATGGCGCCCAAAGGATTGGTGGACTGTGGAGGTTGTACCCACTAACAACCGAAGCACGCACAAACTTATTAATAAACGGGTTTGAGTTGCGGGGGCTGACTGTACAGCCTAGAGACAAAAACCCTTTCATTGTGAAGGACAGCGACGGTTCCGAGAGAGAGACTCCGGCAACAAAACTGTTCGTCAGCAACTTGCCGTTCTCTGTTGCCAATTCCGATATAGCGGAAACTTTAGAAAAGAAACTTTCCATAAAATGTAGATCGAGAGTGATTGAGGAGAGGGACCGGGACATTAATGGAAAGCTGGGCCGTTATAAGACCGGCCGGCGATTTGTATACATTGATGTACCTGCCAGCCCTCTCCCCAAACAGGCAAAGATCGGGATTTTCACCGCAGGCCTATTCCACAAAGAACAACGCACCCCTGTGTGCAACAAGTGCTTAAAACAAGGGCACCTCGCCGCGAGTTGCCCGAATGCAGTGAAATGCAGACAGTGCTACAGAGACGGACACAAAGCGGGCGACCCAACTTGTGAGCTCGCGCCACAAGCCACGCCCGACACGGTGGAAGAAACGGGCGAAAGGCCTAATAGGCCAAGTGCATCCAATACTGCGAGCGACGCCCCAGCAAACGAGGAGGCAGAAGTTGATAAAACTAGGCCTACACAGCAGCAGCAGACAGCACTGCCGTCTGCTAAGCCATCTACACAGGGTTTGACACAAGCCACACTGCCATTTCATCGTGACAGTAGGAACAGATCCCACACCCCAGCGAGTAAACGAAATCGCTCACCTTCACCACCGCGCAAGACTCCCCCCAAGAAGGAGAGGGTGAATGCCAAAAAGTCGTCGCAAGAGGAGAGAGGAAACGATCAAATGGAAGGCACGGAGCAAGCCACAGACATAACCTAGAGGCGTGGCTTCCCCAGTGTCTTTCTGGTAACGGCCGCACGGACAATGGACTAACGAGACACTAATCAACGATTAGGATCTTAATGTTTCGGGATGGATCGTCTCAGGGCGATTACAATTAACACCAGAGGTTTAAAGAATAAGAAAAAACGATATTCGATATTTAAATTTGTTAGACAAGGAAACTACGATGTTATAGCATTACAAGAGACTCACATAACAACTAGAGAAGAAGCGGATCAGTGGGAACTAGAGTGGGGTGGAAAATTATTCTACTCCAAAGGCACAGAACACAGTAAAGGGCAAGTTACGTTAGTGAGCAGAAAACTAATGCAGGATGCAGAACTCATACACGAAGAAGAAAGGGTGTTAGTTGTTAAAGTAAAGTTAGAAGGAAAGGACTTGTGTTTTATGAATGTTTACGCACCGACCAATTACGTAGACAAACGGCAATTCTTTGCCTCTATGGGTCGAAAAATTGATGTTCATGAATCTAATACAACCGATGTTATAATAATGGGTGACTTTAATTCTGTATTAAATAATACATTGGATATAATATCAGGCGAAAAACACAATAGACACGAAGTTGAAGACTTTAATCAAATGATCATAGATACAGATATCCACGACACATGGCGTCTGCAGCATGCAGATATCAAAGAATACACGTGGCATAGAAGCAACCCTTTCATAGCCAGGCGTATAGACTATGTCTTTGTGTCATCATCATTGCTAACTTTTGTTGACAATACCGACATTATTTCGGTCCCTCTTAGTGATCATAGGGCTGTTGAAATGACACTCAAATTTCATAATTTTAAAAGAGGTCCATCTTACTGGAAATTTAATAACAGTTTACTTAAAGATGTTAAATATGTAGAGGACATGAACGCTTTCATAGAAAACCTAGACGAATCACTTAACAACTTCTCTCCCCATGACAAATGGGAGTTAATGAAAATCAAAATAAAAGAACACACAATAGATTATAGTAAGCAAAAAGCATTAGAAAAACAAAGAAAAGAAATAATTCTTTTAAAAAAGCTTAACGACATAGAGAAACTACTTGGGAACCTCCCGAACAATCGTCAACTGGAGGCAGAAAAAAATCAAATCAAAACAGAACTGGAGATAGTAAGTCTAGCAAAAGCACGTGGAGCACAGATACGATCACGAACAAAATTCATAGAGGAGGGAGAAAAGAATACCGCGTATTTTTTTGCACTGGAAAAACACAGAGCAGCTAATAACAGTATTAAGTTATTAATAACTGATGATGGGAGAGAACTAACACAACAAAAAGACATTATAGAAGAACAAGTCCTATTTTATGAAACGCTCTATAAGCAAGATGATGATCTACTCAACGAACACGAGTCATATATCGATGAGTTCTTAGGGTCAGAGGCACAACACCCTACACTTGATGAGCACGCACAACAATCATGCGAAGGCAACATTGGTGAGAAAGAAGCAGCCCAAGCCCTAAAAGAAATGAAAAACGGATCAGCACCAGGGTGTGATGGCCTTACTACAGAATTTTATAAATGTTTTTGGATAAAAATTAAATATAATTTACTACAGTCATTTGCATACTCCTACACGCGGGGACACATCTCACAAACACAACAAAGAGGAATCATTACTCTTTTACACAAAGGAAAAAACCTTAGCCGTGAACGTCTTAATAATTGGAGACCTATCACCCTTTTAAACACAGACTACAAAATTTTAACAAAACTTTTGTCGAACAGGCTAAAAGCTGTAATACATGGCATAGTAGATGAAGACCAGTGTGGGTTTATAAAAGGAAGAAACATCGCAACTATACTACGAACAACCGACGATATAATCAGCTACCTTAATAGGAAAAAATTACCAGGATTGCTCTTAGCAGTAGACTTTACTAAAGCATTTGATACTATATCAAAAAAACTTATTTTAGACAGTTTAAAACACTTCAATTTTGGTCCAGAATTTCACCATTGGATTCTCACTATTATGTCTAAATCTGAAAGCTGCATCAATCACTTTAATTGGATATCCAGGCCTTTTCAAATAGAACGGGGCATTAGGCAAGGATGCCCATTATCACCCCTACTATTTGTTCTAGCCGTAGAACTGTTAGCTATTAAAATCAGAAATAGCGAAATAAAAGGAATCAGAATTGAGCACAAACAATTTTTAGAAACAATTAAAATACAGCAATTTGCAGATGATACAACACTGTACCTTAAAGACAAACCCGACTTAGCAAAAGCTCTACAAATTTTCCATGCCTTTGCTGCCATTTCGGGCCTTCGAATGTCGCTCAGAAAAACAGAAGCAATGTGGCTTGGGATAACAAAACACCTGGACGATAAACCTTACAATTTGACCTGGACTGATGAAATAAAAATCCTTGGAATATACTTCAGCAACAAAACAACAGCATCTGAAAATGATCGCAACTGGCAGCAAAGAATCGAAGTTTTAAAAAGAACAATCAATACATGGAACAGGAGAAACCTAAGCATATTTGGGAAAATTCTGGTTTCAAAAACCCTTCTTATGTCTCAGTTCATCTATATTATGCAATCAATTGGTCTGCCAGATAGAGTGCTACATAATATAAACCATATTTTATATTCCTTCATATGGAAGAAGAAAACCAGCAATAGGAAAGCCTTTGAAAAAGTCAAACGCAAAGTCATTAACCAAGAGTACAAGCAGGGTGGCCTTAAAATGATGGACATGAAAACATTCCAAGAAGCCTTATATTTAAGATGGATAGTAAAACTGATTGTACACAATAAAGGGAAATGGACAATATTCCCCACCATAGAATACGACCACCTTGGGGAAGGACTAGAGATATTACACACCTTTTGTCTTGAACACAAATTAACTGGAATAGGCAACAACAATACTTTTTGGGTCAAAACACTCAAACTCTGGCTGAACCTTAAACAAAGAGATCCCCAGAGCTACCCCGAAAAGACACACCAAAACTCTCTGATTTGGAACAATCAAAACCTCCAATTCAAAAACAGGAATCTGCATATTAGAGACTGGATAACAGGAGGAATAACTAGAATTAAAGACATCCTAACAGAAACTCTAGAAATCATTAGTTTTGAAGAAATGGAAAATAAACTGGGACAATCACCACACAGGCAATTTGAATACAACGCAGTGAAGAGTGCTTTGGAATCAGCTCGCACAAAAGGAGTTCTAGATCTCAACACCATCATTGAACAAGACATACGAGACATTTGCATAAATAGAAAACCAATACACATATACACAACACAGGAACTGAGAAAATATTTAACCCCCAAAATCCAGCCATGCTCGGTAAACTTTTGGAAACGAAAATATGATTACAACCTAGACCATAAGGAATGGGAAACAAACTTCACAGCTTATAAAGAAACTCGTCTCCGAGTCCTCCAATGGAAAATAATGCACAACATTTATCCCACAAACATCTTATTAAAAAAGATGGGCATAGCACAAAGTGAAACGTGTGATGCCTGCAGAAATGGGGAAAAAGACTACATCGAACACTTCTTTTATCAATGTAAAGAAATAAAACCGGTATGGTCACAAGTCGCAAACGAAATACAAGTCAGATGTAATCGGACTATAAATATTACTGAACAAATAGCAATCTTAGGTTACCACGAACCCTCAATCTTGATAGCAAAACACAGGCGGGTGGTAAACCACCTCATCACACTAGCAAAGCTCTGTATCAGCAAATACAGATATGGCGCAAGACAAAAAATCGAACTGATTTGGGAAAGGGAATTAAAACTTAGATCACACCTGCTTAACGAATAATTAGGGAAGAAAAAGTGAGAAAAGTAAGAGAGAGAAATAGATAGAGAGAAGGCGAGTGTGTGTGTATCACTAGACAGCACGCGGTTTTTATAATGGTTATAAATGTATGCCACTAATGTTTACTATTTTTCAGCTAAAGAGAGAGAGAGAGAGAGAGAGAGAGAGAGAGAGAGAGAGAGAGAGAGAGAGAGAGAGAGAGGGGTGGGAGGGAGAGGAGAGGAGAGAGAGAGAGAGAGAGAGAGAGAGAGAGAGAGAGAGAGAGAGAGAGAGAGAGAGAGAGAGAGAGAGAGAGAGAGAGAATTAATGTGTGCAGCCAAATAAATAAAACAAAAAGGCACACTGAAAAAAAGAGAAGATCAAGGAGGGATGATGAAAACTTTGATGGGTCTGAACACATTAGTGCATGGTGTGAAGTGTGAGTGTGGGAAGAGTAGGCCTCGCCTACTGACAAAGTCAGATAACACCCGTTCAGCCAACCCCTACGAAGCCCGCACTCGAGAGAGCAAGAGAGCGAGAGGGAGCCCAACCCAAATGGAAAACCAACGCGAGCAGACGACCGCCTAGGCCTAATGCAGTGTAGCAAGACAACAGAAAACATCTCAGCACACCCTCTGATCGCAGCCGGCCAAATTGTGCCGCGGGAACGTAGGCTAGCCTACAGAGACAAAAAGCAGAGTCCAGCACTGCCAGAAAGCAGCAAGAAATTCGCCCAAACAGAAGCAAGAAAAAAGAAGAATGCCAAACTGCGGACCCACTCCGTGGAGAGAGAGAGAGAGAGAGAGAGAGAGAGAGAGAGAGAGAGAGAGAGAGAGAGAGAGAGAGAGAGAGAGAGAGAGAGAGAGAGAGAGAGAGAGAGAGAGAGAGAGAGAGAGTAGGTCAGCAAATAATGCATGAAAAAAAAATGTACATTAGCCTATAGGCTGAAGTGTTCATTCCCTACGATACTCTATGGACTACCCAGGATTGGGAGGCTTCGCCTCGCGTTGCCTTTCATGAGGCGGTCGCATAGGGAAAAATCCAACTCTGACCTCCTACAAATGCTATTAAATTTTCTCATCAAGGGAGGCGTTCAGGAGGTATCGTTTGTTTAATAAAGGATGAAATTGTTCCATATATTACATGGGTCGACGTTAGCTGTTCTAATGTTTGTGTCTTTATGATTGATAAAGCGCTGCTTGGTACGTTGAAAAACGTTTTGCTTATTTGTGCATATGTCCCACCAGAAGGATCTCCATTTTATAACTTTTTTGATGTCAATGGTGGAATTTCAATGCTTGATGAATGTTTGGCTGACTGCTTGTTCTCAATGGGAGATGTTGATATTATTTTGTGTGGAGACCTGAATAGCAGGACAGCTAACTATTCTCCTGACATTGGTGTTCATGTTTGTGATGTTGATGATTTTATCTCGAAAACAAAAAGCTATCCTCCTTGTACAGATCGTTGCTCACAGGACAAGATGTTGAATAATTATGGAAAGTCTTTACTGAATCTTTGCACAGCGTATGATTTGTTTATTATGAATGTTGTTTGTCAGGGTGACTGTAATGGTCGTTATACATATATAACAGATAGTGGAAGTAGCGTTAATGATTATTTTCTGATGTCTAAAGATTTATTCAGCTATTTTAATAACTCGTGTTCTATGTGTATATCTAATAACATTGAGTCTGACCATTTACCTGTTGAGTTGCATATTTGTACTGGGGCTGAAAATAGTAATGAATCATCTCATACTGATGACGTTCTTGTTATTGATAAGTTTGTCTGGGATAATGAATATTCTAATATCTACGCAAATAATCTCGGCAGAGCAGAAATGTGTTCAAAATTGTGTGTCGCTTTAGAGTTGATAGATGTTGATATCAATGCTGCCCTTAATATGTTTAATGGGTGTATTAAAGAGTGTGCTGAATGCATGAGGAAGCATGTGAGGTCAAAGAAAGGTGAAAAGAAGGATGACTGGTATGATTCTGAATGTCATAGAATGAAAGGGAATGCACAGAGACTTTTAAGGGTGTGGGTACGTACTCTGGATAGTAAGGACAGGTGTGATTATGTTATTGCTAGAAGAGAATACAAATACCTCTTGGAGCGTAAGGAAAAAATATATAAGAAGAACTTGCTTGATGAGATGATTAGGTCTCTCCCTTCTCAGCAGGAATTTTGGAGTTCAGTTAAAAGAGCAACTACTAAGAGCAAACAACCAAGGAATAATATTTCCCTGGAAACTTGGTTTGATCACTTTAAAGCTTTACTTGAGAAACATACACTAAATGTTGATGAGAATGATTTATTTTCTGATGATGCAGATGGTCAGCATTTTAATCGTGCTATTTCTCGTGATGAAGTACTATCGGCCATACGGAAGTTGAAGAATAATAAAGCTGCTGGCCCAGATAATATTATTGGTGAATTGTTAAAAAACGGTAGCATGCAGATGTTTGACTTTCTCGTGAAATGTTTCAACACGCTCTTTGATGGTGGTTCTTTTCCTGAGAATTGGTGTGAATCTATTATTCTTCCGTTGTTTAAGAAGGGTGATGTTCATAATCCTAGTAATTATAGGGGTATATCCCTTGTTGACATAAGCAGTAAACTATATAGTACAATTATAAACAAGCGTTTGCAAGAATGGGTCGAAGTTAATAATATTACGGGAGAGCATCAGGCTGGTTTCAAAAGGGGATATTCTACAATTGACCACATGTTCACTCTTCTCTCTTTTGTTCAAAAACAGTTTTCTTTGAATCGTAAATTTTATGTTGCATTTATTGATTTTGAAAAAGCCTTCGATTCGGTAAATAGACAGCTATTGTGGCCAATTTTATTAAAACATGGTATAAAGGGGAAATTATTTAAATGTATTAGAGCTATGTATAATGTAGTGAAAAGTAGAGTTAGAACAGGTTCAAATTTGACAGAATATATTAATTGCTTTTCTGGGGTTAGACAAGGGGATGCTTGTAGTCCTGTTTTGTTTCAATTTTCATAAACGAACTAGCCATAGAAGTTATTAATAATGGTTGTCATGGTGCAAACTTTTCTGATGATTTGTTAGAATTATTTATTTTTTTGCTAGCTGATGACATTCTTTTGATTTCAGAAACTGTGATAGGCTTACAGCGACAGCTGAATAGTTTAAGCAGAGCTGCATCATCCCTTGAACTTAATGTAAATATGAACAAAAGCAATATTGTTGTGTTTAGGAAAGGTGGTTATTTGGCTGCGAGAGAGAGGTGGGTGTATAATGGGGCTGTAATGCCTGTAGTAAATGTTTATAAGTATCTAGGTATTTACTTTTCTACACGTTTGAGTTTTAATTTCGCCTGCAAGGACCTAGCAAGTAGGGGAAAGAGAGCTTTAATATGCGTCATGAAAAAACTGGCTACCTTAAATAACAATTCGCTTGATTTACTGTTGAAAATATTTGATTCGCAGATTCAGCCAATTTTGTTGTATGAGGCAGAAATTTGGGGATTAAGTAATTCTGTTACACATTGTGAATCTGTTCATTTGTTCGCGTTGAAAAAGTTTC
>CM065708.1:36449459-36459459 GCA_017654935.2 Phymorhynchus buccinoides
TGGGAGTGTGTAGGTATAGCCATATAGCTATCATTTACACTTTTCACAATTACTTTTGAATTTGATGCAAGCAACAATTGTGATATAGTGTACAGGAAAAACAGACATAATGGAATTTGGGCACAAATTGAGATGTTGATTCTAAAAGATGAAGCAAAATTTCCAAATGCAAACAGAGAAAACAGAATTTACCGGTACGGGTAATTATCTTGGCCAGTTTCCATGCTATAGCACTTTAAAGTTTTATATTCAAGATCTATCATCAGCAGAAATTGGATTTAGAAGACAGAATACTTGCTCTTTGTTTCTACTGACTTGATTTTTTTTTAAATCACATAAACAAACCATTCAAAGTTGTCTTTCATGTTATGGATACTGGTGGAATATATAAAAAGCAAAAAGTATGCCCTAAACTGAAAATGGGTATTTTGAGGTTGTTCACTCCTTGGCTTTTGCTCAGAAGCATTCCAAGCGAATTATGTCTGTTTATCCCATACATCATTATAATACATTTACAAACATTAAATTAATATGCATACCATATTATCTTTTCCTTTGCGTGAAGTTACGCATGGCCGGAGGATTTCAATAGCTGGTAGTACTTCCAGGAGGGCTCCTTGATGTCACTGGTAGAAGCTCCACTTTTTTTTTAATGCTAGATAAGTGTTCGAATACTTGACAGACTGTGTCCTCAAGCTTCTGTACCTCTTCATCATGGTTTCCTCTGTAAAAACATAACAAAAACAATTATTTATTTTTCCTGGGGTTAAGGAGGAGGGGAGGGAATGGATAAGGAAAGAGAGAGTGTGTTCTGTATGTGTGTATGCTTGTTTGTGTGTGTGTGTGTGTGTGTGTGTGTGCTTGTTTGTGTGTGTGTGTGTGTGTGTGAACACACACACACACACAAACAAGCATACACACACATACAGAACACACTCACAAAAAAAAGTCACATGCACACACTGACTAAAACACACACTAAAAATATCTCCAGTTCTACTGATTTCATGAAGTTCATATGAGTGACCTTACAAATACAATGTTTCTTTGTAAAGAATTCTGCTCAACTGGTAATAAAAATTGTTAAGATTGTACAAAGTTTGAGTAGATTTCTTCTTCTTTGTAGTGAACACTGCGCCAATTCCTACTGCAAAAATTCCTATTGTGCGAATGTACTGCATGGCATTCCTAAATACTGCGCAAATTCCTACTGTGCGTATTCCTACAGCATGAATTTCTTAATCTGTGCCTGTGTGTGTATATGTATGACTCACAAGGGCAGGATGAAAAAAAGCTTTGTTAGCTTATTCTTTAACCCTCAATAAAGATGATTTTGACTTGACTTGACTTGACAAACTGACAAAGAGAGAAACAAAGAGAGAGAGAGAGATGAGAGAGAGAGAGAGAGAGAGAGAGAGAGAGAGAGAGAGAGAGAGAGAGAGAGAGAGAGAGAGAGGGTCATTTTTTAAAAAGTGATGGGCCATAAAAGGCATAATTAACTTTAAACCTAAATTTCAATACAATACATTATGCATGTACTGATGTAGGCATATGACGTGTGTGCACATAAATGCGCACATGAGATTGAGAGTCAATATGTGTATATCAACTATATGTGTATGAACAGAACATAACTCTTATTGCCATAAAAATGTATGGTAGTATGAGTATTTGACACACATATTTGAGAGATAGACTAGAGGAGGAGAGAGAGACAGACAAACTGAAACAGAGAGAAGTTTGGATAAGCTTTTCTTTCATTAGTATCCGGGCAAGACTAATCCGGCTACCGTAGTGGTCACCGGGGACAAACCCCGACTGGCACAGCTCCTGCCCTTCATTTACCACTACTCTGGTCTATGGCCTCTAATCCCTAATTTAGTTTTTAGTTGGTGCAGGCCCAGGGGGACCGCCCAGCGCTGAAAATACTGCACTGGCGGGGCCTGCTTGATGGAGGCGTCAGTCATCTGATTCCATTCCACGACTGTCCTGTCATAAAATTCATATCACTTATTATTTTCCAGCAATAAATGAAATAGCATCTTTTTTAGTAGGCCTATTCTAACAACTGAACACAATCCAGGGCTCCCAATCGTCCCGCAAAAAAAGCGCAAAAAAGGGTGTCCCATGGACTCCTTCACTTACAGTACTTATAGAGGGTCCTAGGGGCGGGACAGAGGGTCCCAGTAGCATTGTGGATGCTAAAAAAGAATGTTTCTACTTCTAGTGCATCCCTAGGACCCCCTGCACATTCTTTTAGAGGGTCTACCATCTAGTGTTCTAAAATGTATCGTATGCAGACTACTCGTGTAAACTAAAATTCCCAAGCTGACAGAAAATAGTGTATAAATCAAAGCTGATCCGTGATTGGTACCAGAGTCTGATTTCGAGTAGACCTACTTCTAAAAACTTGAACTGACATCATACTAATCATAGGAAAAACCTATTAAAGAACATCAACCCATCCAAAGCTACAGGCCCAGACAATATCCCCAATAGAGTCCTTAAGGAGTGCGCATCCCAGCTGGCAGGACTGACAGTTATTTTCCAGAAATCAGTTGACACTGGAACCCTGCTGGATGACTGGCTCACAGCCAACATCGCGCCAATCTTCAAGAAGGGGGACAAGCACATGGCAGAAAAGTATCGGCCTATCTCTCTAACGTCAGTGACCAGCAAGCTCCTGGAGCACATCATCTGCAGTCACCTGATGCAGCAGCACTTAGAGAAAAACAAGATTCTCACCAACCTGAACTATGATTTTCGTCGGGGCTTCTCTTGCGAGACACAGCTGGTCACCACTCTTCATGACCTCTGCCAGAGCTTTGAGAAGAATGTACAGACAGATGTAGCCATTTTGGATGTTTCAAAGGCCTTCAACACTGTTCCCCACACAAAGCTCTTGGAGAAGATTGACAGTTACGGCGTCAGAGGACCGCTCCATCAGTGGCTTGTCACTTTCCTCACCCAATGTCGTATGAAAGTGGTAGTAGAGGGAAAGGCATCCGATCGAGCAACCGTCGACTCAGGAGTACCTCAAGGTACTGTGCTTGGCCCGATTCTTTTCCTGTGCCACATTAATGACCTGCCGGCCTCCATATCATCCCAAGTCAGGTTGTTTGTAGACGACTGTCTGCTCTATCGTGAGATCAAATCTCAAGCAGACCACATTGCACTGCAAGACGACCTCAAGAAGCTTGAAGCATGGGCCGAAGAATGGGGCATGAGATTTAATGCCAAGAAATGCTTCATCCTGAGTACATGACAGAGGTCGTCCTTTACTACCAACTGAATGACCACATCCTACAGCAAGTGGACTCTCACCCATATCTTGGCGTGGAACTGAGCTCTAACTTGTCATGGTCTGCCCACATCAGCAAGATCACCAAGAGAGCGAACTCTATCCTGGGCATGCTCCGCAGGTATCTCCGCTTCTGCCCTGAAATCTGCCGGAAGACAGCATACATTTCGCTTGGTAGATCTATCCCTCCTTGACTACAGCTCCATAGTGTGGGATCCACACACCCAAAGTGAAATAGGCAAGTTGGAAGGCATCCAGAGAAGAGCAGCAAGATTTACAAAGAGAGACTACCAGTACCGCAACACAGGCTGTGTCAGCCATGCTGAGTGACCTTGGCCTTCCATCTCTGCAGGAAAGAAGGAAACAACACAGGCTGACTTTCCTGTACAACCACAAGGTCGTCGAGGGTTTCTTCCCCGGCATTGAAGCAGAGAAATATGACATATATATGTAACACCAGTCAAAAACAAGCGCCACATCAAACCAACAAGGCATGAAGATCAGGAGAGCAAGAACCTAGTCGAACACCTGGCTAGGAAGAATGACCGATGCTTCACCATCCAGCCAGCAAAAACAGCAACACTGAAAAACAGCTTCTTCTTCTTCTTTTCCCTAGATAGCAACCGCAGTCACTGATGACTATTATGTCGCTGTACAAGTGTATTTGGGAGGATCTACGGGAATGCGCAAGACAACAAAACTATCAAGAAGAAGGAAGTGGATAGGAGAAAAAGAAGAAATATATAGAAAGCTTGGCCCAGCCAGCCAGGTCCCTGCTAATCGGTCCCTAACATGATGCCGCGCCAAGCGAGAGAATAACCCAGCCAGCCAGGTCCCGCTAATCCCGCTTTTTTTTCCCAGAACCATCCGGGATTGGAACAGCTTAGAGACCAAAGTTGTTTCCGCTGGGTCAGTGGAGGATTTCAAGACCCTCGGCCTCCTCCAACAGACCCCAGCCCGCAAAAATAAACCTCCAGCTCCTCCTGCCCCCCCCCCCCCAGCCCCCCTCCTACCAAGCCCCCTTTATCCTGCCCTACCCTGGGGCACACACCCACACTTCCCCCTCCTCACAAACCATACTTAGGGCTAGGATAGGTTGCTGCTGGACGTGGCATCATGTTGGTGTCTGAACAGGCGCTGGATGACCAGGTCACTAAAACTAGTATAAACTATAATAGTTTTTTTTTATTATTGTTTTGTTTTTTAAGATGTGCTTGTCGCGTGCAAATCTGTTGCTCGTGCAAATCTGTAGCTCGCTGCTATGAGAGTCTGTATTTGCGACAACCACAAATTTCATTTTTTCTGTACTTCAACTGTTTTCTAACCCTAACCCTATCCCTAACCCTAGAATTTTCTAGTAGAAAAAGGTGAAATTTGTGGTTCATGCTCAATCATGAATCAATGTTAGCAAGGCCCAACTGCAAGAGTTATCGAACGTGTTTTTGCCTAGAGTTATCCTTCAGTCCGTCAGAGAAATTGGGCATTTCACCTATCATTTTCCTGCTAACATTGAGAGCTTACTGACGACCCGGATGGTAAAAAAGTGACCAATGAAGATCGAGGACACATCAAATTGTCGGAGAATCCTAAAATTAGTGAGGCCTGATGCAGGTGCCATTTTTTCTTGAATGTTTAGTTCGTCAGTTGTTTTTTTTTCCAATTTATAAATAAGTCTCCGGGTCAAGATACTGTTTTTAGTATAGTTTAGGTGACACAGGCAGTTGGAGAGGCATCCACCTTGGCCTTGAATTTAATGATTTTAACCTTAAAACATTTCCAAAAATGAAGCAGGTCATGTAGAAAATTGTTCATTTTGGTAAATAGACAAAACAAATTGACCTATCTGACCCCATAATTTTGCGCTTAGAAGACGTCTTTCGCGCACTTCCGGTAAGCGTGTTTACTGAAACTTCTGCACAAAATCATGAGCCAGGCAGGTTTTTATCGATTTTTATTAGTTTTCTTTAGATTTATATTGACTCTGTACCATTTACAAAACATTGTTCATGGCTCTTGAACGTTTTTATTGCGCTATACTGGTCAAATCATCAAGGGAATCATGGCGCAAAATATTAACATAACTGGCGGGAGTGGCCCTGGGCCTGTCCCACAGTCCTGCTCTGTGTTGTTTTTGATTTTATGAGGCCCTGTACAGTTTTGAGTTTAGGGATACACAAGTAAAGAGTTTAAGAGATGTTCGTGAAACACACATCTGATCTACTTATTATGTTGTTCAAGTGGGCTTTTTGTTTGTTTGTTTGCTTGCAAGGTCAATGGCTTTTTATTTGTGTGTGTGTGTGTGTATCACTGTGTGTGTGTGTGTGTGTGTGTGTGTGTGTATGTCACTGTGTGTGTGTGTGTATGTGTGTACAGGACAAATAGATCTATGCAGTTGGAAAGGCTAATTATTAACTAATAACTCTCAAAAGGCAGTCTTCAAGTGGTGAAGACAAATGTTTTTCCCCCTTATTATCTCCCTTGACAGTATTTTAATGAACATTTTGAAGTAAATTTGTTTTATTTTTTAAGTAACATAGCTGATTGAAATAAAAAGTTAATTAGTTCAAAGAATAGGTTAAGTCACACATTGCTCCAAATTTGCATGGATCATTTTGCATTTGTTGTTGTCTGCCCGCGGGTTGACGTGTTTTTTGAAAATACAGTAAAAGAACGTCCTTATTGATTTTTTTCAAAAGGTCATAACAAATGCAAGAATGACTCTAAAATCAAAATTAAACTTGTATCCACAACTACACATCACAAGCAACCATTTGGCACAATTATTATTATTTTTTTTTTTCACTTTCCAAAAATTATTGGTTGATGCTATCAATGTCGCAAAATGCCGCAAATACAGACTCTCATAGGTAGCGAGCTGCAGATTTGCACGAGCGACAGATTTGCACGCCACAGTGCTCTCCCTAAAGTTTCGTCGATATAATGCAACAGTGTGGCGCTTTCGACTATGATATACTATGTATACGTTTGTTTTGGTTTGATCTACATCGATTGAAACAGAGAACATGCCATGCAAGTACTCACCATTCATGGTGCCTCCCATTTCACGGCATATGTGGATTTTGGCTTCTCGAGCCATGTCCCGATTACATGGGACATTGCGAATTAATTCGATAAGTTTGCAGTTTTCGCACACTGAACCTGTCTCCTCCGCCATTGTGATGCAAAAACCACGTGATACGAATCGGTGACTGGTGAAAACGGTCCCTGACGAAAACGGCCCCTACGAAAACGGCCCTACTAGTTACGAAAACGGCCCCTGTACCTGGGACGAAAACGGCCCTACTGGTTACGAAAAAGGCCCTGGTACTCGGGACGAAAATGGCCCTTCTAATTACGAAAACGGCCCTTCTCTCTCTCTCTCTCTCTCTCTCTCTCTCTCTCTCTCTCTCTCTCTCTCTCTCTCTCTCTCTCTCTCTCTCTCTCTCTCTCTCTCTCTCTCTCTCTCTCTCTCTCTCTCTCTCTCTCTCTCTCTCTCCCCCCCCTACTTCTACCGTTGAGTATTCACAATCATCAGTTTGATTTTATGATACTGTATGCGGTTGAGGTCCGAAGTCGGGCATCAAAAAGAAACAAACCAAATAAAACAAAAACCTACTCTATGAAGATGACCCAGCCAGTCAGGTCTCGCTGATCGAGCCCACGACGTGATGCTGAGTCAGCAGGAACACCAAAACATCTTGATGGGGGACTAGAACAAGCCGGCTGAAGAAGCAGACACAGCCTCCTCAGGTAACGAGTTCCAGTCTTTGATGGTGCGCGGGAAAAAATAACTTCTCCTGTATTCAGTCCGGCACTGGATGGTGGATAGTTTCCGGCTGTGTACTCTTCTGAGGCGAGTTGGAGCTGACTTCAGTCTGGTGTTGTCGACTTTGACGATGCCGTTCAGGATCTTATAAAGCAATGTAAGCCTGGTAGACTTTCTGCGGTGCTCAAGTGTGGGCCATCCTAACTGAGAAAGCATGTCAGTTACACTGGATGTGCCGCCCTTCTCTGTACAGCTTCAATTTTGTCCACGTTCCTCCGAGTGTGGGGGTCCCACACAGAACTGGCATATTCAAGCAGGGGTCTGACAAGGGTCAGGTATGCTTTTTCCCTCAGTTCTGATGAGCAGATCTTCAGATTCCGTCGTAGAAAGCCCAACATTCTGTTTGCCTTTGATGTTATGGCCTCAACATGCAAGTCCCAGCTGATGTCCTTCTGGATGGTGATATCTAGATACTTCACTGAAGTCACTGTGTCCAGGGTGTGGCCATGCAGGTCATAGCTATGGTGGAGTGGTGTTCTACCCCTTGACACAGGTAGGACAATACACTTTTTTGGATGGAATTCCATATCCCAATTTCCTTCCCAGTCTGCCTTGCCTTGCCAGGTGTTGGAGGTCCTGTTGCAGCTGTCTTTGGTCCTGTTTGGAATTGATGGTTTTGTAGAGTGCTGTGTCGTCCGCAAACAGTCGTGTTGTTGAGGTCACTTGTTCTGGCAGGTCATTTATGTAAGCGAGGAAGAGACAGGGTCCAAGCACCGATCCTTGGGGGACACCAGATTTTATGCAAGCATCTTCTGTGTGTGAGAGTGTGAGAGCCGTTGACTTCGTGTAGTGGTGGAGTTTGTGTGTGTGGTTTGTGTGTGGTGTGTGTGTGTGTGTGTTATCTCTCTCTCTCTCTCTCTCTCTCTCTCTCTCTCTCTCTCTCTCTCTCTCTCTCTCTCTCTCTCTCTCTCTCTCTCTCTCTCTCTGTGTGTGTGTGTGTGTGTGTGTGTGTGTGTGTGTGTGTGTGTGTGTGTGTGTGTGTGTGTGTGTGTGTGTGTGTGTGTGTGTGCTCTGTATGCATGCACATGCTTCAATACACGTGAACAATTTTCTCTCTTTCCTCATGGCAACAAAGTGATATGCCAGTCATAATATGATTTAAATGTTACTGTGTTGCAATGGGTGAAGATTGAGAAATGTTCACGTGTACTTAACCTTAACTGTTGAAAGTTCCCTTTCATGGTCATTCATCATGTATTTCTAGTACTCTAGTGACATGCTTGATGCAAAATGTGTAACACACGTGAAAAGAAATCAATTCTTTTAAAAGTAAAAGTCAAACTCTCATATCAAGTTTTAAAAAAATGACAATGTAAACTGTAGTGCATAAACAAAGAAGAACAAGAAAGGATAAACTAGAAATGGATTCTGTTATTTAGTTTGGATTTCGTTATTGACAGTAGGGCCGCTTTCGTTTTCTGAGTAGGGCCGTTTTGGTAGGACTAGGGCCGTTTTCGTATTTTGAGTATGGCCGTTTTCGTTTTTGACAGTAGGGCCGTTTTCGTTTTCCGAGTAGGGCCGTTTTCGTAGGACAAGGGCCGTTTTCGTAGGACAAGGCCCGTTTTCGTAGGGGCCGTTTTTGTCATGAGCCGTTTTCTCCGGTAACCGTTTTCTCCTGTAACCATACGAATCGACGCTCTGATTGGCTGCAACCACAGTCTTTTTTAGGCTGGGGATGCGGATCAAGAGTCTGATATAGAAGACTTTTGAGTGGCTTTCTAACTAGTCAAAAGCCAGTATCTTGGAAAGCTTTCCAGCCAGTTATAAGCGTAAGCATGGGGTGCAGGAAGAAGAAGAAGAAGAAGAAGAAGAAGAAGGAAAAGAAGAAGAAGAAGAAGAAGAAGAAGAAGAAGAAGAAGAAAAAAGAAGAAGAAGAAGTAGAAGAAGAAGTAGAAGAAGAAGAAGAAGAAGAAGAAGAAGAAGAAGAAGAAGAAGAAGAAGAAGAAGAAGAAGAAGGTTATATCCTGAGCAAGGTAACATTTTGGGTAACATCTCTAGGTCAGGTCAGGTATTTGGACGACCAGGCCTTGCAGCCTCTCAATGCGTCCTTCCTTTTGGTTAGAGTTTGGCAATTGCTGCAAACTGCAAACTGCAACTCTGCCAAATGTTGGGTTTTTGATTGTGAGAAAGGCTATGCGAAGTTCATGATCGTCTACAACGCGCACTCTTGAGCGTTTGTGTGCTGGAGTAGCTTCCCCTGGCTGACCTCACTTTCACTTTTAAAGACCCACCAGATCACGTGTCAAAATCACGGGTTCCACGCATTTTCCCTCTTATAGCTGGTAAGAAATCTCGTTTTGACCAGGTTTGACTCCCATACAAATGCCCCCAAATTGAAAACGAAACATCGTTTTAAAGAGCAGCCTCAATTTGAAGCTGGGGATATTTGTATGTGGGTCACAGCTAACCAGAAAAAAACCAAGGGACTTAATCATGGTGCGTCAGTGGTGGTTACACAAGCCAGGTGCAGAAACAGATAAAAACAAGTGCAACGCCGGGCGGCTGCAAAGTCCCCTCGCAGCATGGCCGAGGTACTCCGAAATCGGAATGTGTCGATGTACACATACATAAAAACGCATCAAAACAGCACGTAACTACATAAAAAGGCATCAAAACAGCACGTAACTGAATAATGTTTTATATATAGCCTTGGGGTTCGGACCCGTGATTTGAGCGCGCGCGATCATGCGCACACGCGCGCACAGAAAAATTCATGACAACTGTGTTATAGACCATTCATCAAGAAATGTTGTGAAAAAAACTGCATTGAAATACATGCAAAACTTCGCGAGATATTAGCGATTATGTGTTTCGGGGTTTGAACCCCGTAACTGGCGCGACCTTGACCTTAATGTAAAACTAAATACATCAGT
>CM065708.1:36464459-36466959 GCA_017654935.2 Phymorhynchus buccinoides
AACTGGGCCAATAAGTCAGAAAAATAGTAGACGATAGCAAGCAACGGAACAGGCAGAGTCAAAGAGAGTGATAGATAAGAGGGAGTTAGAAGCACAGAAGTTCCAGATTGCGAGGGGAGGGGGGGGGGGGGGGGCTATTTGCCACAAAAGCCCCCCCCCCCCCCCCCCTCCATTCCACCCCGGTATGTCCACAGGGACATAAACCCGAACAAACCACAAAACACAGTGTCACGTTTCTGAAAAAAACCCAAAGAACCCCCCCCCAAAAAAAAAAGACAAGTGCAACAGGCCGAGCGGCTGCAAAGTCCCCTCGCAGCATCGCCGAGGTACTCCGAAATCGGAATGGCGTAAATTTGACCTTAATGTAAAACTAAGTACATCAGTGGATAGCTTGCATCTTGTGCAACAAGTATACCAAATTTGACGATAATAGACTGAATAAATTTTGATATTAATAATAATATAATAATGGTTATTTATAGAGCGCTTAACTCCCTTTGCAGGGTGCTCAAAGCGCTGGACAAACACTAACATACAGATAAACACCAAGCCAAGAATAATCAACATGAAGACAAGTATCAATGAATATAAACATTAAAAATAAGTGAGACTGTTCATACAAAATGCATGTATTAATCTCTCTCGCCCTCCCCCACCCCCCCCCTCCTCCCCCTCCCCCCCCCCCCCCACACACACACACGCACGCACGCACGCACACACACATACTGCAGGGTAATATCATCAAGGACTATGTGGATTAGAGGTGAGAGTATGAGGTTTCAAAAAGATGAGTTTTCAGAGAAGTTTTGAAAGACTGGACAGAGGAAGAGTGGCGAACACTGTGTGGTAAGCTATTCCAGACCGAGGGAGCAGAGTACGAGAAAGAAGATTCACCGAAGGATTTAGTTTTAATACGGGGAGTGGAGAGCAGGCATGAGTCGGAGGAAGATCTGAGATGTCGGGTGGGAGTGTAGGTTTGTACAATGTCAGTGAGATACTGAGGGGCAGTTCCATTAATAGAGTTGAAGGTGAGGCATGCGACCTTGTACTGAATTCGAGCAGAAATTGGAAGCCAGTGAAGAGTGTGAAGTAGCGGGGTGATATGCTGTGTCTTTTTTGCTTTGAAAATCAATCTTGCAGCTGCGTTCTGAACTTTCTGAAGTTTCTGGATTGAGGACTGCGGGCAACCAAATAACAGAGAGTTACAATAGTCTAGCCTAGACAAGACGAGAGAACAGACGAGAGTTTGTGTTGCCTGAGTGGTAAGGAGGTGGCGAATAGAACTTATCTTACGAATCTGTAGATAGGCTATTTTGCAGACATTGTTCACATGTGTTTTCATTGTAAGGTTGGAATCGATAGTGACGCCCAGGTTTTTGACAGAAGGAACAAAGTCAATATCTGAGTCACCTATCCTTATGGAAGATGGAAGGGACCTGACAACAGAGAGTCTTTTAGAAGTCATTATGATGGCTTCAGTTTTGCTGTCATTTAATTGGAGTTTGTTTTCATTCATCCATGTTTTGACATTACTGACACATCCTTGAAGACCTTGAACACACAAGTCAAAATCACACAAGACCTGATATATAGCACGTAACTACATAAAAACGCATCAAAACAGCACGTAACTGAATATTTTTTTATATATAGCCTTGGGGTTCGGACCCGTGATTTGAGCGCGCGCGATCATGCGCACACGAGCGCACAGAAAAATTCATGACAACTGTGTTATAGACCATTCATCAAGAAATGTTGTGAAAAAAAACTGCATTAAAATACATGCAAAACTTCGCGAGATATTAGCGATTATGTGTTTCGGGGTTTGAACCCCGTAACTGGCGCGACCTTGACCTTAATGTAAAACTAAATACATCAGTGGATAGCTTGCATCTTGGCGAACTAGCATACCAAATTTGATGATGATAGACTGAATAGCTTTTTGAGAAAAACGGACGAATAGCCGGACGGAGGCACGCCGGACGGACGGACGGACACCGGACGGACACCGGACGGACGGATCAGACAAAAACAAAAACGTCTTCCTTCAAGGTTTTATTTCTCAAAAAGATAGCTCCCCGAACCTTCGGCTCGGGGACTAAAAACCCAGGCGCATTCCCAGGACATGAATTATCACTGTTAAATTGTCCTCGTGTGTCGTCACTGTTAGGGACTAGACGAGTCAACAGCTAAATACATTCCTGTGGGCACGTGTGGAAATAATATAAACCACACACAGAGACACGTATGCACGCGTGCGCGCGCGCATGCACGCACGCACGCACGCACGCGCGCGCGCGCGCACACACACACACGCACACACACACACATTTGTCTGAATCGCCTTTAGTGGAATGATGTTAAATTGAGTAACACACACACACACACACACGCACGCACGCACGCACGCACGCACGCACGCACACACACACGAACACACACACGCACGCACGCACGCATCGCACGCACGCACGCACGCAACGCACGCACGCACGCACGC
>CM065708.1:36496959-36501959 GCA_017654935.2 Phymorhynchus buccinoides
CCATCTCTCTCTCTCTCTCTCTCTCTCTCTCTCTCTCTCTCTCTCTCTCTCTCTCTCTCTCTCTCTCTCTCTCTCTCTCTCTCTCTCTCTAAATCGAACCAACACAAACTGGGCTAAAAGTATTAAACATTGCTTAGACAGATATGGGTTTTCAGAGGTGTGGCTAGCGGGAGGGGTTGTACAAATAAAAGTTTTCATTAGCATATTCAGGCAACCGATAATAGACTGTTATAAACAGGACTGGAACAATAAATTGAGTTCTAGTGACCGTTTCCTTACTTATCGTACGTTCAAATGTATTTTACAACCTGAACACTTCCTTACTTAGCTAACAATTAAGAAGTTCTTCTTCTTCCGATTGGGGATGTTTATCCTGCCCCACGCCCAAAGTCTTCGCTTAGACTGCTATTGGCGCACAGGATGCATGCTTTTTGAGTTCGTGTCATCCATTCCACCGTGCCTACTCGTACGGAATAATGGAATGGGGTTTAATGTGCGCGCAAGATCTTGTGCGTGCGTTCGCACACAGGGACCTCGGTTTTAGGTCTCATCCGAAAGACCAGGAAATAGGAGTAAAGTATCTTCCCCAAGGATACAACACCGTGTCCAGCCAGGTTCGAACCCACCGCACCCACAAACCCTTTGGATTACGAGCGGCGACTCTAACCAACCGGCCACGGCGCCTCCTAAGTTCAAGGTTTGTTTCACTCAGTTTGGACTGGGCGTAAATGATTTGAAAAATAACAAACTCTACGACAATAATATCCCCAAAGCCTCTCCATTCTGCGATCAAATAGAAAACGAGTTGCACTTCTTGATTCATTGCACTACCTATAAAGAGCTAAGAGACAAGTATATTTTCAAACATAATCAATTTAGAAACAACTATCCCATTGAATTAAAAAGCCTCCTTGCCAATGAAAATACATTCATAACTAGAGATGCTGCCATGTTTCTATTTTATGCGTTTAAAAAAAGATATGAACTTATGTCAGCTGATACATGAACAATGCATTATAAAATTTATTTGGATAACATGTTAGTGCTCAGAGAAAGAATATTCACTTTTGTCCTGTTTTCATTTATTACATTATGTGTGTATATGTGCACCCTCAGTGTTATAGGCCGGAGGTCTGACATTAGAACATTTTTGAGTTTGAGTTTGAAGTCTACATGCTGAGACATTGGTGAAGACGGGGTAAAAAGCCCATGGGTGGGTAAGAAGCCCATGCCAATGATCTCATGAAATAAAGCAAATGTCTGTCAAATTTGCCCATGAGACGAATGCTAAACATTAACACTCGTCTCATGGGCAAAATGTGACTGAAATGTTCTTTATTTCATGATATAATTGGCATGGGCTTCTTACCCGCCCATGGGCTTTTTACCCCGTCTTCCCCTACGTGTGCATGCATAACAATAGTCTACATACTACGCTGTACATATAATTTTCGCACACATATTTGTTGCTGTTGCGCACTTGTCTCTCTGCTGCACACATCGCCTACGCCTAATACTAGAGCCTATATTCACAGCAGTAAAACATTTTCGTCACTTCCTGTTGGCATAACAGCACGAAACTGGCAAACATTTTACAAATGTCTTCCCTCACCTAAGACGGCGTATCTAGGTATGCCAGAGCTTCTATATAACTCAAGGCTAATCCAGTTGCACAAGACGTAATTTGTCTTCTTGGTTTTGTGTGTGTGTGTGTGTGTGTTTTTTTGTTGTTTTGTTTTTGGGGGGGAGAACATTTCCCATGAACTATTAGGTAGTGGTTATGGTAGTACTATGCTGTTTGTTTGGCCTTGGGGGAGGGGGGGGTGTTATTATGAAAACAGTTAATGTTGAGAGATGTGTGTGAGTGATTAAGAGAGGGAGAGAGGGGGAGGGAGAGAGAGAGAGAGAGAGAGAGAGAGAGAGAGAGAGAGAGAGAGAGAGAGAGAGAGAGAGAGAGAGAGAGAGGGGAGAGAGAGAGAGAGAGAGAGAGAGAGAGAGAGAGAGGGGGGAGAGAGAGGGAGAGAGAGAGAGAGAGAGAGAGAGAGAGAGAGAGAGAGAGAGAGAGAGAGAGAGAGAGAGAGAGAGAGAGAGAGAGAGAGAGAGAGAGAGAGAGTGTGTGTATGTGTGATGGGCACATAATATTGGCGAAGTCTGGTTCTTGTTGTTGTCGTTGGTTGCATGAAAGTTGTTAAAAATAATAATAATAATAAATCTCACAGAAGATGTGTCTGTGACACGACACGTTGGGTTTTGGTTTTAGTTTTCTTGAATTTACCAAACCACATTGTTATTTTTAAATATTTTCACATGATATTAAAACCTGCAGTTATTTGTCCTTTAAATGACCTGCATACATTTGTTTTGCTTTTCCATTTCTATCTATCTTCCTTTTGCTATTTGTTTCTTGTTTTCCTTCCTTCCTTCCTTCCTTCCTTCATTCATTCATTCATTCATTCATTTATTTATTTATTTATTTATTTATTCATTCATTCATTCATTCATTCATTCATTCATTCATTCATTCATTCATTCATTCATTCATTCCTTTCTGGTTTCTGTATATTTGTCTGTCTTGTCTGTCAGTCTGTCTATCCCCCTGTCTGTCCATCTTGATTTTGTTTGCGTAGATTTGGTTTAACCCCCTGACTGCCATATAACGTATCAAGTACTGACTTGATGACGTCACTGATGACGTCATCAGATGAAGAGGAATAGCTCTGATATTATGCTGGTGTTTGCTCCAACGCAGTCAAGAGAGTTACATCCTCAGACCATTTTGCCAGATTGTCTTTTTCATGGCCTGATTTGTACAATTATTTTTGTTCTTTAATTTACTCTGGCAGTCAAGGGGTGTAAACAAATGTACTTCAAAGTAGACAATCCAACGGCAACAACATATAGATAGGAGCATAGCAAGCAACATAGTTAGATACATGGCACTCTCTCAATAATTAAGTTACACATAATTGGCTCACGTAGAACTGTCTCAATAATTAAGTTACACAGAATTGGCTCACACTATGCTCTCTAAATAATTAAGTTACATAGAATTGGCTCACACGATACTCTCTGAATAATTAAGTTACACAGAATTGGCTCACACTATGCTCTCTAAATAATTAAGTTACACAGAATTGGCTCACACTATGCTCTCTAAATAATTAAGTTACACAGAATTGGCTCCACACGATACTCTCTAAATAATTAAGTTACCCAGAATTGGCTCACGTGGAACTCTCTAAATAATTAAGTTTTATACACAGACTTGACTGCAACACTCAGATTTTGAGATTCACTCTTATTCCTGTGATTGACTGCATGGTTTATGGTCTGTGTACACGTTACACAGTACACCCATTCCCCTCATTCTAGCTCCTTTCAGTTTTCCACAGAGAGCTATTTGTTTCAAGTTATTTCTTTTAACAGCGGCAAATATTCTTATCATTGATTTTGGTCAGGGATAGGAAAAGACCTTACAAGTGGCATACCACCATAAAACAATGTAAGCCTAACGGATAAAACACCTTAAATTGGTTTATGCTGGTGACGAGTGCTAGCAAAAGGCATGAACTGAAAGGAGCTAAGAAAAGATACTGTGGTTAACAGTATTCACAAGATATTTCTATTTCCCCATGACAACACAGTGTTGGGCCACTCATAATGGTATGTGTACACGTTAACACTATTCACAAGATATCTCTGTTTCCCCATGGCAACACAGTGAGCTGTAAGTCATATTAAGAGTGGGCTATCACTGTGTTGCCATGGGGAAATATAAATATTTCGTGAATACTGTTAACGTGTACACAGACCTTTGATATGACTTACAACTCCCTGTGTTGCCATGGGGGAAATAGCGATATTTTGTGAATATTGTTCACGTATACACAGACCTTTACTTGTGGATGGATGGATGGATGGATGGGTCGATTGACTTCAATATTTTGTTTGTTTGTTTGTTTGTTTTCTTTTGCAGAATGAAATCCATGATCGCCCCTGTACAAAACTGCCACCATCCTCATCATCACCACCATCATCACCATCATCATCATCATCATCATCATCATCATCACCCTTATCATCATCACCACCACCACCACCACCACCGCCACGACCACCACTACCACGCCCACCCAAACCCACCACAACAACTGGCAACCTTCTTAAAAAAGACTTCAGTATTATTAGTATTATTAACATCGTTATTAGCAAGACTTCTACTACTACTACTGCTACCGCTACAACAACGCTTATCACACCTACAGCAAAAACTCTTGCTGTTATTACTCATGCTGTCTTCACGGTGCGATCCAGTATCCAGTCTGGCCGCAGGGTTCTATCCCCCCTACGACCCCTTGTGTATATCTGGAGCTCCAGCCATTCCGACGCCCTGGGATTGTGCAGGGTATATACGATGCGAAGTGACTACTACGAGTAGCAGTAGTATCAGCAGTAGTAGCGGCAGTAGTAAAGCAATGTGGGTGCCGTGTCCGCCAGGGACGCTGTACAATCCCCCAGTGGCGCGGTGTGTGAGTGGGTACGCTGGCTGCATATCTCCGAGAGGTAAGTTGTTTGTTTTTGCGGCAACATTATGAATTAGACACCCTACCCTCCTTACGTTCAACTTTGATTTGTTTACAAACGCGGGTGTTGAACCCAGAAAAGTAGCCTCTCAAATAACTTATAGCACAATTCCTACATGGGAGCTTGGTAATGCTTCTTATGATATGGCTCCCCCCCCACCTGCGTGCGCATCTCGACCCTTCCAACGGAAGTGTCGCCATCTTAGTCAGATTTGTGTGTAAACAGCATCGATCTGGCATTTTTCAAACAAAGTTACTGACTAAGATGGCGGTCTCCCATAATATGGCACGCTCCTTGTGGCCGGATATGACGACACGTGGGTACAAGCCATTGAATGCACAGATTTACTCAAATGTGATGGGCCTTTGCTACCAACATATGTTAAGACACATATAAATGAAACTTATGTAAATCAT
>CM065708.1:36506959-36509459 GCA_017654935.2 Phymorhynchus buccinoides
GGTCAAATGCCATAGCAACAATGCAACAATGGCGTCGAAGCTTGAAACCGCAGGATGCGAATCAGCGACTTGCAAACATTTTTTTAAAGAAAAATTAGGGGTGGCCAGTGGCCACAAACTGATAAAACTTGCAAAATGTGACGCAAAAATATAAATGACATATTTTTTTTAGAATGACGCACGGTGTTCTAAGTGCTGTATGTCTGCTCAAACACACGAGTCGATAGGCTATGAGAGCTGATGGTAGTGACTTCCCCTGTTTGACCGATCGAATTAGGCAAGATCACTCCCTCACACCATGAAATTACTCCCCTTAATTATTTCCGAACAATTCCTATATTCACGAAGTGCTCTCCCCTAGTTTTTTTCTCTCCCAAAAATCGTCTATTACGTGTTTTTGTGTTGTTGTTTTTTGGTCAGTTGGCTAACCGTTTAAGCTCGTCAAAGGTTTTAAAAATACACACAAAAATTCGCTCTCACAACAACAGTTTAAAAAAAAAGAGAATTGAAGTTAAAACAAAACAATTCACAGAGTTTCACTCTTTTCTTTAACCCTTTACAGGCGACTACACAGTGGGCTGCTCTGCTTCTTCGTCTTCTTCTTCCCCCTCCTCCTCCTCCTCCTCCTCTTCCTCCTCCTCCTCCTCCTCTTCCTCCTCTTCCTGTGAGGGTCAAGGAGACGGAGATGTCGCTGATCTCAGCAGACCATTTTCCGAGCATTACGTCACCTGCCAACATGGCGTCCCGCCGACAGTGGGCACGTGCAACCAGACTGGACAGATCTTTGACCCCGTGTTACGACAGTGCAACTACGGTATCAGAGATGGTAGGTATCAACATTTTATTCGTACATAGTATTTTCTTTTTTATTCATTCATATTTTCTTAATTCATTCATATATTCTTTCTTTTTCTTTCTTTCTTTTTATACTTTCTTTCTGCTTGTTTCTTGTTTGTTTACCTTTTCCTTCCATCTTTTCTTTCTCTCATTCTTTATTTCTTTGTTCCTTCTCTTCTTTCTGACTTTCTTTCTTTCTTTATCTTTTCTTTCTTCCTTCCCATCCTTTCTTTCTTCATTCCATACTTTTTTTCTTTTTTTCTATCTTCCTTTCTGTTGCTGCTGCTGCTGTTGTTGTTGTTGTTGTTGTTTTTCTTTTTTTCTTCTTCTTCTCCTTCTCCTCCTCGTCCTCATTCTTCTTCTTCTTTTTCTTCTTCTTCTTCTTCTTCTTCTTCTTCTTCTTCTTCTTCTTCTTCTTCTTCTTCTTCTTCTTCTTCTTCTTCTTCTTCTTCTTCTTCTTCTTCTTCTTCTCCTTCTCCTCTTCTTCTTCTTCTTCTTTCTTCTTCTTCTTCTTCTTCTTCTTCTTCTTCTTCTTCTTCTTCTTCTTCTTCTTCTTCTTCTTCTTCTTCTTTCTTCTTCTTCTTCTTTCTTCTCCTCCTTCTCCTCATTCTTCTTCTTCTTCTTCTTTCTTCTTCTTCTTCTTCTTCTTCTTCTTCTTCTTCTTCTTCTTCTTCTTCTTCTTCTTCTTCTTCTTCTTCTCCTTCTCCTCCTCGTCCTCATTCTTCTTCTTCTTCTTCTTCTTCTTCTTCTTCTTCTTCTTCTTCTTCTTCTTCTTCTTCTTCTTCTTCTTCTTCTTCTTCTTCTTCTTCTTCTTCTTCTTCTTCTTCTTCTTCTCCTTCTTCTTCTTCTTCTACTCCTCCTCCTTCTTCTCCTTCTTTCTTCTTCTTCTTCTTCTTCTTCTTCTTCTTCTTCTTCTTCTTCTTCTTCTTCTTCTTCTTCTTCTTCTTCTTCTTCTTCTTCTTCTTCTTCTTCTTCTTCTTCTCCTTTTCTTCTTCTTCTTCTTCTCCCTCTTCTCCTCCTTTCTTCTTCTTCTTCTTCTTCTCTCTTCTTCTTCTTCTTCTTCTTCTTCTTCTTTCTTCTTCTTCTTCTTCTTCTTCTTCTTCTTCTTCTTCTTCTTCTTCTCCTCCTCCTCCTCCTTCTCCTCCCTTTCTTCTTCTTCTTCTTCTTCTTCTTCTTCTTCTTCTTCTTCTTCTTCTTCTTCTTCTTCTTCTTCTTCTTCTTCTTCTTCTTCTTCTTCTTCTTCTTCTTCTTCTTCTCCTCCTCCTCCTTCCCCTCCCTTTCTTCTTCTTCTTCTTCTTCTTCTTCTTCTTCTTCTTCTTCTTCTTCTTCTTCTTCTTCTTCTTCTTCTTCTTCTTCTTCTTCTTCTTCCTCGTCTTCTTTCTTTTTCTTTCTTTTGTTCTTCTGACTCTTTTTCTTGACTATGATGAGGTCATGTGTCAAGCGTTGTTACAGAAGAAGGATGGGTAGACGCGGAGACGTTATTAATTTGTGTGTGTGTGAGGTGTGTCTGCAAGGTCTTGAGATTTGGGGAGTTGAGTTTTATTTGTCACGAGAGAGAGAGAGAGAGAGAGAGAGAGAGAGAGAGAGAGAGAGAGAGAGAGAGAGAGAGAGAGAGAGAGAGAGAGAGAGAGAGAGAGAGAGAGAGAGAGAGAGACAGAGACAG
>CM065708.1:36514459-36526959 GCA_017654935.2 Phymorhynchus buccinoides
GCTTGATATCTATTTATTGTACACTAAGACAACAATGAAGAAAATGGCAAAACTTAGGCTACTCAATAACTTTCCTTCCTGTTGCACGTGCCTGAACCAGTTTGGCAGACATTGCAGTACAGCAACAGCGTTTTCAGGTACGCTTAAAATGTGGCAAATTCACGAGAATTTCACGAAAGTTTGGTCTCTTTTCGCTGAAGAATTAGGGCTGATGCAGGTTTCTTGCCTATTGCACGTGCAAGGCATGACTGTAGTGAACACTGCTGAGCAAAAGTTAGACACGAATGTGTATTTAAGGGCGGCAACCAGAGCTCTCAATAAGCATGCCTCCAAGACAGAAGAGAGAAGATCGTTCTTCCGGCCCTTAAATTTTGGAGACCAGTATATATGTCACAGAGGAATTTGAAATATTGCAGATATTTTATCTTCTCTACCCAGTTAAATTTAATGGCATTGTTTGGCTGAAAAATGGCTGGCGGCGAAAGGGTTAAGACAAATGCTGTCTACAGATTAGAATAAAAACGACATGAATGGTGTAGGTTTGCTCGCTTGGTATTGTCTTCATACGTTATGGTATTCTGAAGACTTCTTTCTTCCGTAGATACGGATATATAATAATAATAATAATAATAATAATAATAATAATAATAATAATAATAAGCATTTATAGCGCCTAATCTTAAAAAAAGCCATAAGCGCTTACAATAATAAATGAATAAACCAGCAAGCAATAGAAATAAAGAAATGACAAAAATATATTATACACACGCGCGCGCGCACACGCACGCACTAAACACAGACACACGCACGCACTAAACAGACACACACACACAAACACACACACGAACGCACCACACGCGCGCACGCACACACACACACACACACACACACACACACGCACACACACACACACACGCACACGCACACGCAACACACACGCACATACTACACGCATGCACACAAACACACGCGGATGGAAGGGGCACAGTACTTTGAAAAGAAATATAGCAGGCTATGATTTGAAAAGAGTAGTTTTGAGAGAAGACTTAAATGAAGAAAGGGAGTTGGCAGAACGGAGAGGTAAAGGGAGTCTATTCCAAGAGGAGGGGGCCTGGAAAGAGAAGGAGCGTTCGCCAAGGGTCCTGGTGCGGTAACGAGGGATCTGGAGGAGAGAAGTGTCAGAAGAGGAGCGTAACTGTCTAAGAGGTGTGTAAAGGTTCAGAAGATCAGCGAGATAAGAAGGAGCCAGACCATTCAGGGATTTGTAACAGAGCAGAGAGAGCTTGTATTTGATACGCCTTCCGACAGGAAGCCAGTGAAGAGATTCAAGCATTGGAGTAGAGTGAGAGAATTTGGAACACCTCAGTACAAGGCGAGCTGACAATATCGTTTTGTTATGATGATGTCTTCATTTAGAATTTCCTGTAATATTTCAGCTTTTTTTTAAAAACGGCCGGAATGCATAATTATTTTGATTTTGTCTGTATGGGTCTCCTCGGGTCTCTTTTAGTGTGAATATTCTGTTTATTACGATGAACAGAAACCCGAACTCCCACGTTGTTGTTGGTAATATTTCGGAAATGTATTGACTTCCCTTTATCAAACACAATCATGGACTCAATTAGAATAGGCTGTGTGTGCCACACACAACACTTTTACGTTAGTTAAATATTCTTTTCATTGTCTTTTATTTGTTATTTTTGTAGAACTTTGCAAAAGAATGTTCTTTCTTTGACGTCTTCAGTTCTGACTTTATTTCCATTCCCCTATTCTGTCTAATTCCTCTCTCTCTCTCTCTCTCTCTCTCTCTCTCTCTCTCTCTCTCTCTCTCTCTCTCTCTCTCTCTCTCTCTCTCTCTCTCTCTCTCCCTCTCTCTCTCTCTCTCTCTCTCTCCTCCCTCTCTCTCTCTCTCTCTCTCTCTCTCTCTCTCTCTCCCTCCCCCCCTCTCTCTCTCTCTCTCTCTCTCTCTCACTCTCTCTCTCTCTCTCTCTCTCTCTCTCTCTCTCTCCTCTCTCTCTCTCTCTCTCTCTCTCTCTCTCTCTCTCTCTATCTCTCAAAGAAAAGACAAGTTTGTTATGGGTTCCACGACGAACATCTGATTTCGGCGGTCTGTTGTTTTGTTGTTCATGTCGATGTTTTTGTTGGTGTGTGCACCGCACCTCCTATGTCATAGGCCGGATGCCTGAAACATTAAAATTGTGTTCAATTGTTCTCTCTCTCTCTCTCTCTCTCTCTCTCTCTCTCTCTCTCTCTCTCTCTCTCTCTCTCTCTCTCTCTCTCTCTCTCTCTCTCTCTCTCTCTCTCTCTCTCTCTCTCTCTCTCTCTCTCTCTCTCTCTCAAGAAATCAAGAAATGAACATGTTAAGCAATTTTCTGTTGTTCTCTACCACGCATTTAAGCTCCGAGACAGACGTTTAAGTTAGTTAAATATCACGTTTGCATGTTATGTGTGATGGTTGTCTCCCACTTCAAATGTGGCCAAGGACTTTTGAATAAACCACTCGCATTCGCATTACCCTCTAGGGCGACACGTATCATATATGATACACAGCATAATTTTTATCATTATCTCCTCCTAAAAAGGGGAAAGAATGCAACACCTACAGTAGGAACCAGATTGCTCTCCCTTTCCGGAAGTGAGGAATAAGTTAAGACCACGTGACCTATTGTACTTAAGCATCTAGGGCCACACGTATCGTATATGACACATAGCATAATTGTATCATTATCTCCTCCTAAAAAGGGTAGATAATGCAGCACCTACAATATGAATCAGCAAGTGTCTTTCACAAGACAATAAACGTGGTCTTGGTTCTTCTTCTTCTTCTTCTTCTTCTTCTTCTTCTTCTTCTTCTTCTTCTTCTTGTTCTTCTTCTTCTTCTTCTTCGATCTCTCAGACAGTTTCCTGTCAACTATGAGCGCAGATGCGTCATGCTGCCGCTATGCGCCATAGTAAGAAATAGTTAGGCCCGGCAAGTCCGACTTCGGCTGGAGGAGGAGATCTTTTTGAAAGTGTTTCTTGAAAATCTTCTTCTTAGACCGGGTTCTTCAGAAAGATAGTAGATGACAGTAAAGCAAAAGGGAAAAGGCAGGGAGAGTGGACCGGGTAAGGCAGGCAAGATAGTAGATGACAGTAAAGCAAAAGGGAAAAGGCAGGGAAAGTGGACCGGGTAAGGCAGAAAGATAGTAGATGACAGTAAAGCAAAAGGGGAAAAAGGCAGGAAAGTGGACCGGGTAAGGCAGAAAGATAGTAGATGACAGTTAAAGCAAAGGGAACAAGGCAGGGAAAGTGGACCGGGTAAGGCAGGAAGATAGTAGATGACAGTAAAGCAAAGGGAAAAGGCAGGGAAAGTGGACCGGTTAAGGCAGAAAGATAGTAGATGACAGTAAAGCAAAGGGGAAAAGGCAGGGAAAGTGGACCGGGTAAGGCAGGAAGATAGTAGATGACAGTAAAGCAAAGGGGGAAAAGGCAGGGAAAGTGGACCGGGTAAGGCAGGAAGATAGTAGATGACAGTAAAGCAAAGGGGGAAAAGGCAGGGAAAGTGGACCGGGTAAGGCAGAAAGATAGTTTAGATGACAGTAAAGCAAAAGGGGAAAAGGCAGGGAAATGGACCGGGTAAGGCAGGAAAGATAGTAGATGACAGTAAAGCAAAGGGGGAAAAAGGCAGGGAAAGTGGACCGGGGTAAGGCAGAAAGATAGTAGATGACAGTAAAGCAAAGGGGGGAAAAGGCAGGGAAAGTGGACCGGGTAAGGCAGAAAGATAGTAGATGACAGTAAAGCAAGGGGGAAAAGGCAGGGAAAGTGGACCGGGTAAGGCAGGAAGATAGTAGATGACAGTAAAGCAAAGGGAAAAGGCAGGGAAAGTGGACCGGGTAAGGCAGAAAGATAGTAGATGACAGTAAAGCAAAGGGAAAAGGCAGGGAAGTGGACCGGGTAAGGCAGGAAAGATAGTAGATGACAGTAAAGCAAAGGGGGAAAGGCAGGAAAAGTGGACCGGGTAAGGCAGAAAGATAGTAGATGACAGTAAAGCAAAGGGGGAAAAGGCAGGGAAAGTGGACCGGGTAAGGCAGAAAGATAGTAGATGACAGTAAAGCAAAGGGAACAAGGCAGGGGAAAAGTGGACCGGGTAAGGCAGGAAGATAGTAGATGACAGTAAAGCAAAAGGGGAAAAGGCAGGGAAAGTGGACCGGGTAAGGCAGAAAGATAGTAGATGACAGTAAAGCAAAGGGGGAAAAGGCAGGGAAAGTGGACCGGGTAAGGCAGGAAGATAGTAGATGACAGTAAAGCAAAGGGGGAAAAGGCAGGGAAAGTGGACCGGGTAAGGCAGGAAGATAGTAGATGACAGTAAAGCAAAGGGGGAAAAGGCAGGGAAAGTGGACCGGGTAAGGCAGAAAGATAGTAGATGACAGTAAAGCAAAGGGGGAAAAGGCAGGGAAATGGACCGGGTAAGGCAGAAAGATAGTAGATGACAGTAAAGCAAAAGGGGAAAAGGCAGGGAGAGTGGACCGGGTAAGGCAGAAAGATAGTAGATGACAATAAAGCAAAGGGGAAAAAGCAGGTGAAAGAGAGTGACGGATTAGAGGAAGTTACAAGCACAGAACTTCCAAGAAGGTGGGGGAACTATTTGTACAAAAGCCCCCCCCCCCCCACCGGTATCCGCACGGGAGAGTGTGTGTGTGTGTGTGTGTGTGTGTGTGTGTGGTGTGTGTGTTGTGTGTGTGTGTGTGTGTGTGTGTGTGTGTGTGTGTGTGTGTGTGTGTGTGTGTGTGTGTGGATCCACTGACCACTGTCAGCAGGGACACTACCAGGGCCAGACTTTTGGTATTTTGATATTTGGAACTTGGCACACTGTATATTCAAGTCACAGAGACTTATCTCTGTAAAATTCGGGCTGCTCTCCCCCGGAGAGCGCGTCGCCGCAAGCGCAGCGCCTACTCTCTTTTTTTTCGGGGGGGTGGGGGGGGGGGGGGGGGGGGGGGGCAAGGTGAGGAGGGTGTGTAGGCAGAATTGGGGAAACCTAGCTATCAATTTGGCCATACCAGGCAGCGGGATTTCTCCCTGCTCTTACCGACTTTCAACTGCCGTGGGATTTTTACGTGCGTAAAGCGCACGGGTCAGACTAGCTTTAAGTCCCCATCCGAAGCACTCCGACGTTCAGTTCGATTTTCCTGTCAAACTAGAAAGAAAGGGCGAGGAGGCCGGGATTCGAACCCCGGGTCACTCACGTTGCAGTCACGCATTACATTCGGCAGGCGAACGTCTTAACCACTCTGCCACCTTTCTCCACTTTTGTCAAATGCATGAAATGCAATGTGCTTGTATGTGTTCATTAACCCTAAAACTGATATATGATTATATTGAGGGTTAAGTAAACAGATTTCGTACACGACTGCACGCTTTTTTAGGGGCCTTTGCTGAGCAATTCGCTTTGCAGGAAGTTTCAAGCCTCTTGACACTGAGGCGTTGTCTGCTTTATCTGACAGATTATCAGAATAAACCCGGATGACAGACAAGACAGACAGACAAAGTCTTTGTTGTGTTCGACTCATCCTCTGACAAAAAACAGAACATGACACTTGACGCTAAACAAGAGTGATCAAGACGAAGTAGAGAGAGTTTTCTTCTGAGAAAAAAAGAGAGAAAAACGTGTGTGAAAGAATTTGAATTCCATTCATAGAAATTATGCATGTAAGCATAATTATTCCGGTCTGCATTACTCATAATTATTTCACAAATATTTCACCAACCGTCAAAAGAAATTCGTCTCACATTAATTTTGCCTGTGTTCGTTTTCTGCGAAAGCGATCTTTGTTCTTTTGTTTTTATCCTGTTCGTTTTCTGTTTAAGTCTTTTTTTTTTTAAACTGCGCATGTGCAATTGTGTGACCGGATGTTGCGTCATAATAGGGTGCCCCCCCCCCCCCCTCCCAAATCACGCATAAACTGAATATCAATGAAAGAATGTTGCTACTTATGTTTGTTGATGGATGGACCAAAAATAATCTGATTTGTTGCACCTTTTTGTTTTGGGGAAGAGAGAGAGAGAGAGAGAGAGAGAGAGAGAGAGAGAGAGAGAGAGAGAGAGAGAGAGAGAGAGAGAGAGAGAGAGAGAGAGAGAGAGAGAGAGGAGAGAGAGAGAGAGAGAGAGAGAGAGAGAGAGAGAGAGAGAGAGAGAGAGAGAGAGATAATTTTTTTTAATTTTTTAATTTATACAGGGTAATGAGATAAGTATACATACTTTTTTACACCCAGCCCAGAGAGAGAGAGAGAGAGAGAGAGAGGAGGTAGGGAGAGAGAGAGAGAGAGATGACAAATGACAAATGCCTTTTTAATGCCAATAGCAAAAATGTCATAATGACATGGGGGGTGTACATCACATTTCCTACAAAAACAAAAACAAAATAATAAAACATGAACAAAATGGAACTTCATGCAACGTAGAAACGTATGTATGTGCCATATAAAGGCGAAAACACAAATATCGAATAGTAAACAAGATCAATAGAAACCATGACGACCACGTGTGTGTGAGAGAGAGAGAGAGAGAGAGAGAGAGAGAGAGAGAGAGAGAGAGAGAGAGAGAGAGAGAGAGAGAGAGAGAGAGAGAGAGAGAGAGAGAGAGAGAGAGACAGAGACAGAGAGAGAGAGAGAGAGAGAGAGAGAGAGAGAGAGAGAGAGAGAGAGACAGAGACAGAGAGAGAGAGAGAGAGAGAGAGGAGAGAGAGAGAGAGAGAGAGAGAGAGAGAGAGAGAGAGGAGAGAGAGAGAGAGAGAGAGAGAGAGAGAGAGAGAGAGAGAGAGAGAGAGAGAGAGAGAGAGAGAGAGAGAGAGACAGAGACAGAGACAGAGAGACAGAGAGACACAGAGAGAGAGTTAGTTAAAGAATAAACTGTCCTTCAAATGAACCGTTTAACAAACGAAGGTCTATTCGTGCAAGAGGAAACATTAATCTTGATGATGTTTTTATTCGTGAGTCATTCACACTTGTTCAAGCTCATTGTGTTGCCATGGGGAAATACCTTAATAATATCTTGTAGAATAGTGTTAACGTGTACACAGACCTTAATATGACTTACAACTCACTGTGTTGCCATTAGCCATGGTGTACACATACCTTAATACGACTTACATCTCAGTGTGTTGCCATGGGGAAATAGAAATATCTTGTGAATAGTCTTAACGTGTACACAGACCTTAATATGACTTGCAGCTCACTGTGTTGCCATGGGGAAATAGAAATATCTTGTGAATAGTCTTAACGTGTACACAGACCTTAACGATACTATGTAAAATTTCATTATGCTTCTTGAAATTTGAGTGGCTTTGTTGCTTTAGGCCTTGAGCGAAAACTATGAACTTGTGTTTAGTGAGGGGGAGATCCCTTGCCCCAGATACATCCCCACTCCACCAAAAGGATTGAGGATGGTGTAGAAAGTTGACTTTAAAAAGAAATATCTGGAATCTAAATGGCTTCGTTTACTTGAAGCCTATATTGTAATAACTTAAAGTTATCTTGTAGAGGTGGAGAGTGGCACAGAGGTAACGCGTTCGCCTCGTATGCGATAAACCCGAGTTCGAACCTGGGTACAGGGTATTTTTTCCTCTCACTCTGCACTAGGCCTTACTGTCTGAACGTGGAGTCTTTCGGATGAGACGATAACCCGTGTGCCCTTGCACTAAGCACACGTTAAACCCAGTAGCAAACGAAAAAGTTGTCATTTGGTCCAAATTTACCCCAACCCCCTTTCCTTCCTCATCAGTCACCAAAAAATCGCAGCCTCTGACTGCAACGCGCTCTTCAGGTGGGAGCAACCCGAATTTCACAGAGACGCCTCTGTAGCTATAAAGTACCAAATACCAATACCAATAATAATCGGTGGATTATGAATTTGAGTTGGATTTATTCAAATTCTTGTCTTTTTGCCTTCTTGTTGTTCACAGATTCTATCGCCACGTTTTGCACCGAAAACCCCACAGCCACGTTTGCAGATCCTTACCACTGCGCCCGCCATTTTGACTGCTCCCAGGTCACGTGGTACGAGAATCTGAGGGCCAAGCAGTCGGAATGCAGGTACCTACATTCATTAGTTCAATTTGCAGACTAGTCTACTGGCGATTGTCTCAACAATGAATTTGAACATTCAGTATGGTTCGTTAATAGAGGTGGGGGGAAAACCGGTTTGAACCGAAAAACCGGTGCTAAACTTTCGCGGTTCGGAAAACCGGTTCGAGTTGCTGTGAACGTTTTTTTTAACTGCAAACTGAAAGTAAGTTTTTTAAATTTAGAATAAAGCATTCTTTTCGAAGAACAACAGATTCTCAGCGCAGATTGGGTGTTTGTAAACCAAGAGTAGCTGTTTCTAGTTTGTGGTGGTGTATGGCTTTGACTTTGACATGAGTGTTGAGTTGAGTGTGCGTGTGTCATAACTCATACGTTTCTTTATTGTGTGTATGTGTGCGCGTGCGTGCGTGCGTGTGTGAATATTCTGACAAATAAATATGTTTGCATAGGTGAAACTAGTGATGCGAGTACTGGTTAAAAAAATCAGTTCGGTAAAACCGGTTCGAAGAGGGGAAACCGGTTAAAAACCGGTTCATTTTTGAACCGGTTCTCAACTCTATTCGTTAATACTCCGGAAAATTGTTAAAACATAATCTTCTTGCTTACGAGAATAACTTTGGAATTAATAATTGTAATTAATAATAAAACGAAATGACTAATTAATTGCATCTCATCGAACTTAGTTTAAATATCTCAGTCACCAAACGGTTATCTGCATCTTCTACCTTTCTGCCTAGATAAAATTATGTCAGATAATCAGTCTTTGACATAGTCAGTCCAAAATAATCAGTCTTTTAGAAAAATCTGTCCAAATAATCAGTCTTTTAGATAATCAGTCAATAATAGTCTTTTGGATAATCAATAAAAAATAATCAGTCTTTTGGATAATCAGTCTAAAATAACAAGTCTTTTTAGATAATCAGTCTATAATAATCAGTCTATAATAATCAGTCTTTTAGATAATCAGTCTAAGATAATCAGTCTAAAATAATCAGTCTTTTAAAACAATCAGTCTAAAATAACCAGTTTTTGTAGATAATCAGTCTTATAGATAATCAGTCTTGTAGATAATAAGATCGCATTTGTAATATCGAAATACATTCAATAAAACTTGTATTGTTTAAAAAAAATTCAAGATACACTGACGCACCACGATTAAGTCCCTTGTTTTTTTCTGGGTAGCTGTGATCCACATGCAGATGTCCCCAACTTCAAATTGAGCCTGCTCTTTAAAATGATGTTTCGGTTTGAATTTGGGAGTATTTGTATGGGAGTGAGACCCGGTCAAAACAAGATTTATTTCCAGATATAAGAGGGAAGACACGTGAAACCCGTGATTTTGACACGTGATCTGGTGGGTCTTTAAGATACTGTAAATGAAGACAATGTTCACAAGAAGAATACCTTTAACCCTTTCACCGCCAGCCATTTTTCAGCCAAAAAATTCCATTAAGCTTAACTGTGTACAGAAACAAGCGCGAAATCGCAATAGTTTGTGGCACGCGGTCTATTTTCACCACTCCAATCATGAGTTACCTCCCCTGGATTTTCAATAATTTTAATCTGTAAACCAGAATGTTATCTCTGCACCATTTCGTAACTTTTTATTTTTCATTTAAAACTATGTATCCTACTTATACTCATCGAAAGAAGCACCGCATACTCGTCGTGTCTGTTGTATGTCTGTATTACATTATTATTTTGTACGCTTTTTAAAATACATCATTTTAAAGAGCGGCCAGAAGTGTAGCCTCGATTTGAAGTGCGACAATTTTGTCAAAATGTGCGACAATTTTGGAACGACAGACCGACAAGAACGACCGACCGACTGACCGACAGACCGACAGACCGACCGACCGACAAATAGTTATAGGTTTGTGGCTTGAGCCACAAACAAAAACCCACTGCAATATTGCGAATTCCTCTGACATATATAACATTAGGCCTATCCTTACCTCCCAAAATTAAGAAAATAGGGTCTTTGGATAACAGGCCCTGATTTGATGCCTTTTAGTGACATGGGTGTAAAACCATTGTGGTGCTAAAATGCGACATTGGCCGTGAAAGGGTTAAAGTAGTATGTTTTAATGTTTGTGCAGGTACCCTCTGTTGTATGACGTCAACAGCACTTCCTGTGTCAACTTTGACCTGGTGGATTGTGGGAACAGGGAGGAGCCGATTCAGCCTTGTAAGTCAATGTGTGTGTGTGTGTGTGTGTGTGTGTGTGTGTGTGTGTGTGTGTGTGTGTGTGTGTGTGTGTGTGTGTGTGTGTGTGTGTATATGTCTGGGAGACTATATATTGTCTGTCTGTCTGTCTGGGTGACTATTATATTGTCTGTCTTTCTGTCGGGGTGACTATATATTGTCTGTCTGTTTGTCTGTCTGGGTGACTATTGTATTGTCTGTCTGTCTGTATATGTCTGGGTGACTGTATATTGTCTGTCTCTCTGTCTGGGTGGCTATATATTGTCTGTCTGTTTGTCTGTCTGGGTGACTATTGTATTGTCTGTTTGTCTGTCTGGGTGACTATTGTATTGTCTGTCTCTGTGTGTCTGTCGGGGTGACTACATATTGACGCTGTCTAGATCGCCCCGAGTGCTATAGCCTGTGAGGTCTGTCTGTCTGGGCCTGCCTGACGGGTACAGCGCCTACCCGGGGTATGTGCTGACTCCTCTGCACATCCTGTGTCTGTCTGAGAGGTCGGTGGACATCCAGAACTGTCTCCATGGGGCTGGGTGCTATCGATCCCCTGATGAGGTGTCTGTCTGCCCGATATAAGCTCGTCTGACTGTTGGGACTGGATATTGTGTGGAAAGAGTAGATGTCGGGGTGACTATATATTGTCTGTCTGTCTGTGTGACTATATTGTCTGTCTGTATGTGTCTGGGTGGCTATTATATTGTCTGTCTCTCTGTCTGGGTGACTACATATATGTCTGTAGAAAATGGGAAAACGATTGTAATTGTCTGTCAAAGTCTATAAAGCATGCAAAAAACATTGTATATTGTAACACATCAATAACAAAATCAAACCTATTATTATTAACTATACTAATTATGTAACATTCAATATGTGTCTGTAAGCTGTCGCACGTGACTATAATTGTCTGTCTGTACTTGTCTGGGTCATCTATATATTGTCTGTCTGTAAGTGCACTGGGTGGCTATATATTGTCTGTCTCTCTGTCTGGGTGATTAATATGTACTGTCTGTCTGGGTGACTATTGTATTGTCTGTCTCTGTGTGTCTGTCAAGGTGACTACATCATAGGACGCTGTCTAGATCGCCCCGAGTGCATAGCCTGTGAGGCCAGCTGTCTGGGCCTGCCTGACGGGTACAGCGCCTACCCGGGGTATGTGCTGACTCCTCTGCACATCCTGTGCCGGGCGGAGAGGACGGTGGACATCCAGAACTGCTCCATGGGGCTGGTGTTCGATCCCCAGATGAGGACCTGTCTGCCCGAGATAAGCTTGACCTAGTTGGGATGGATGGGTGTGGAAAGAGAGAGACATAAGTAAAAGAGAGAGAGAGAGAGAGAGAGAGAGAGAGAGAGAGAGAGAGAGAGAGAGAGAGAGAGAGAGAGAGAGAGAGAGAGAGAGAGAGAGAGAGAGAGAGAGAGAGAGAGAGAGAGAGAGAGAGAGAGAGAGAGAGAGAGAGAGAGAGAGAGAGAGAGAGAGAGAGAGAGAGAGAGAGAGAGAGAGAGAGAGAGAGAGAGAGAGAGAGAGAGAGAGAGAGAGAGAGGGAGAGAGAGAGAGAGAGAGAGAGAGAGAGAGAGAGAGAGAGAGAGAGAGAGGGAGAGAGAGAGAGAAGGAGACAGAGACACAGTGAGCGAGTGAAGGGGGTCATTAAAGTGGAAGATTGCTCTTTTTGTCGATTCCAGAAACTCTGGACCTATTCTGCAGCACCAACCCCACAGGCCTTCTGGCCCACCCCAGCGAGTGCAGTCTGCTGTATGACTGCGGCCATGTGGCCGTCAAACCCAACTTCCCCAAGTACGTCTCCGAGTGCAAGTACCCGTATCTGGTGGACTACGGTACGGTGCAGTGCAAGCCTCACGACCTGGTGTCGTGCGGGGACAGGAGGGAGCCCATATCTCCTTGTGAGTCGTACTGCATGGATGCTCCTGCTTTCAGGATGTCCTGAAATGCAGGATTTTTTGTATTTGCCTGGAGCCAGTGTCGCCGGATTATGAGCATTTAAGAAGCAACGAATTCCCTTGTGAGTTGCATTGCCGTTGAATCTTTGTTGTTGTCCCACATGTTCCTGTTCGAGTGAGCCTTGAAGGCTTTGCCTCTTGTTTTGTTTTGTTTGCTAGGTGACTACTTGGGCTACCAGTGCACCTCCTCCAACTGTCAGAAGTGCGAACTGGTCATGCCCAGCTGCTACGGGAAGCTCAACGGGTACTACCCGGTCCTCAACCAGGAAATGACGTCATCCTACA
>CM065708.1:36529459-36536959 GCA_017654935.2 Phymorhynchus buccinoides
GTAGTAGTAGTAGCAGTAGTAGTAGCAGCAGCAGCAGCAGCAGCAGCAGCAGTAGTAGTAGTAGTAGTAGTAGCAGCAGCAGCAGCATTTATTATTATTATTATTATTATTATTATTATTATTAGTAGTAGTAGTAGTAGTAGTAGTAGTAGTAGTAGTAGTAGTAGTAGCAGCAGCAGTAGCAGCAGCAGCAGCAGCAGCAGCAGCAGCAGCAGCAGCAGCAGCAGCAGCAGCAGCAGCAGCAGCAGCAGCAGCAGCAGCAGCAGCAGCAGCAGCAGCAGCAGTAGTAGTAGTAGTAGTAGTAGTAGTAGCAGCAGCAGCAGCAGCAGCAGCAGCAGCAGCAGCAGCAGCAGCAGCAGCAGCAGCAGCAGCAGCATTATTATTATTATTATTATTATTATTATTATTATTATTATTATTATTATTATTAGTAGTAGTAGTAGTAGTAGTAGTAGTAGTAGTAGTAGTAGTAGTAGTAGTAGTAGTAGTAGTAGTAGTAGTAGTAGTAGTAGTAGTAGCAGCAGCAGCAGCAGCAGCAGCAGCAGCAGCAGTAGTAGTAGTAGTAGTAGTAGTAGTAGTAGTAGTAGTAGTAGTAGTAGTAGTAGTAGTAGTAGTAGTGTCTGACTCATCTTCGACATTGTCCATAGAAGGTGTGTGGAGATCATTAGTGAGGGTAAAGGTGTTGATAACTAAAAATCAGACTGTCTGTCTATTTGTCTGTCCGTTCCTCTGTCTCTGTGTTCTTCTTCTTCTTCTTCTTCTTCTTCTTCTTCTTCTTCTTCTTCTTCTTCTTCTTCTTCTTCTTCTTCTTCTTCTTCTTCTTTTTCCTTCTTCTTCTTCTTCTTCTTCTTCTTCTTCTTCTTCTTCTTCTTCTTCTTCTTCTTTCTTCTTCTTCTTCTCTTCTTCTTCTTCTTCTTCTTCCTGTACTTTAAACGATTTACTAACAAAAGTAAAGGTCCTTAGATCTAGCTCATATTAGTTTATATTCTGTATTTTTCTTTTTGAATGCCGAATACACATTCTTCTCCCCCCCCCCCCCCCCCCCCCCCCCCCCCCCCCTTTTTCTGTTCTTTTCGTTGTTGTTGGTAATCTACCCCACATTTCTTCATTATATTATATTGTGATTTTGTACATTTTATTTTCTAAATTCGTTCAGAGTCGATGCTCAAATTCTGCACCACCTACCTAACGGGGCGCGTTCAGAACCCTAGCAACTGTGCCCAGTACTACGACTGCACCAAGCGGCTGACAACAGTACAGGAGTGCTCCTACCCGCAGCTGTATGACGTCAGCGCCCAACAGTGCACGGGCTACTCGAAGGTGGACTGTGCTGGGAGACAGGTGTTTCTGGATCCTTGTGAGTTGATATGAGTTGGATTTTTGTTGTTGTTGTTGTTGTTGTTGCCGTTTTGCATTGCATTCTGTCATGCCGAATATTCCGATTTACGCGTTGGACTGTAGAGGGGAAGTGTTGTTTTTTTGCTAATGTTAAGATCAGCAACCTCCGCTGTTCCAGGGTGAAGGCTTAGGGTTCGGGCCAATCAGCTCCCTCCGCTGTTCCAGGGTGATGTTGGCCAATCAGCTCTCTCCGATTGACCTTTTCCGTTAAGCTGATTGGCCAACTTCACCATGGAACAGCGGAGGGAGCTGATCTTAACATTTGCCGGTTTTTTTAATCTTGTTGATCTTCTGCTCCTTTTGTTGTCTGCTTTTTGCTCCTTTTGCTATAATATTTGCTCTTTGCTGTTTTCTTGTTTGTCTATGTTGATAAAGGCGCATTCGCCGAAATAATAATAATAATAATAATAATAATACTACTAATAATAATAATTCTAATAATACTAATAATACTAATACTAATAATACTAATACTAATAATACATAGTATTTATATAGCGACTTTCTTTAGAATTAAACTCAAGGCGCTCACATTCACTGATTATATATTTATTAAGAAGATTTATATAGCGCATACTCTATGCTCTATGCGTGATTCACACGCAGTTGGGCTAACATACACATTCATTCGATCATCATCTAATCGATGTGAAAAGTTACAGAGAGAAAGCTCTTTGAAACAGGTGAGTTTTCATTTGGGGTTTTGAAAGCGGGAAGTGCTGAATTGTGACAGAGGTGAACAGGCAAGGAGTTTTGTTTTGTCTCTTGTGAATAACATAACGTCACTTGACACTTGTCGTGTAGTTGTTTGTTTGTTGTGTGTGACATCGCCAGTTGTTGTCTCACAATAACATCGTTCAGTGATTTCTTTAGGAAGGAGAATGGCAGAGGGGCGTATAAGACGTTCGCCTGCCAATTCCAATGCGTGAGTGTGGCATCGTCATTTGAATCATATGTAATGTATTGTGTACGGGTATGTTATAAGCTATATGCTTGTTGTTACCCTGTTGCGTCATGATTGTTTATAATTTGAAATTGTTGAATAAAAAACCCGTTTAAACCAACTAAGTATCTCAATTATACTTCTAATTTTGTTTTTAAATCATAAGTTTCTTTATTTGTCCATTCGCATTGTACCACTCACATGGAAACTTGTCTTCCACCGTGTCAAATAAGATGAGATATATCAAAATAAAATATTAAATAAAAATATGAAGCATAAAGTTACATTAAAACGAATATGTAACTCTCACGCCACACCCAATCATTCATCCGCTCTCCGCTATCTTGCTCACTCATCATGCAACCCACCGCCACTTCCGCCTTCTGATCATTTAAGCCCTCTCCTCCTTTTTTTCTTGTTCCTTTTTCTTTTTTCGTTTCCCCCCCCCCCCCCCCCCCCATTTGTTTTTTTAAGGTAGGCTTCCCCCCCGCTCTCTTTCATCCTATTGTCTGTGTGGCTGACTAAGATGGACATTTCCAAGAGCCTTAAGATAACAAAAGATTCAGATTCAGATTCAGGGGGCTTCATTCGATTTTCAGCCTAAATCAGCATTTCTCAAGCTCATGCCTGAGGATATCTGGGCCAACTTCGAATATGAAGGTAATTGGTCAAACGTCAAAGGCCCGCCCCCCCCCCCCTCCCTTCCCCTCCCCCCTTCCCCCTGCCCCCCCCCCTCCCCCCTCCCCGCTCCCCCCCTCCCCCCCCTCCCCCCTCCCCCATAAAACTTTAATTTTGATGCGTTCATCATTATGTATGCCAATATTTGTTTGTCTTTTTGTTTTACTCTAATGCTCTCTCTCTCTCTCTCTCTCTCTCTCTCTCTCTCTCTCTCTCTCTCTCTCTCTCTCTCTCTCTCTCTCTCTCTCTCTCTCTCTCTCTCTCTCTCTCTCTCTCTCTTCTTGCACCCCCCACCCCCTACTTGTTAGTTATTTGTTTATATTATTTTTCTCTAATTTTGTTCACTTTGATGTTTTGTATCATCATGCATGTTCATATAATAATTATCTGTTTGCCTTATCGTTTTGTATTAGTCTTGTTTCCGTCTCAAGGACAGATTGTAAGAATAGGCCTGGCCTAAAATCTCAATCCTTGCGTAATAAAGTTTTCAAGTGTCAAGTGTTGTTTTCTATTCCAGGCGACAGTTACACCTTTTGTCCCGTCTCGCCATGCCCTTACTGCCCTTCCGCCTTCCCGACATGCCAGAGCCGCAATGGCGCCACTGGCGGCTTCCGGTTCGACCGCCAGCTGCACTACCGTTGCCTCGACGGCCGCATGATCCTGGGCCGGTGCCCCGTCAGATTCGACCCCCTGTTGAAAAGGTGCACCGGACAAATCCCGCAACCACCCACCACCCCTCCAACGGCGATTACTACCACTACTACTACTACTACTGCTAGCAGTGTGGGTAAGAGAAGACATGCTAGGTTAGTAGTGTAGACGGTTAGCAGCCAGTCAACCCAACAGCCGAAGCACTTGAACACTATGGTACAAATGCAACAGCTAGGGATGAGAACATTACGTGTGTGACCGTTTTTGATTACCCCGCCATGTGGGCAGCCACACTCCGACTTTGGAGGATTTAAGACTGATGATGTTATGCTAGGAGCTTGTCACGGCTTAAGACAAACCCCCGCACAGCCATGCAGAGCATAACAACATTTTGATGTAGCCTTGGCGTTCTAGCTTATGTCAACTGGTCTGACACAGCCTCATGCCAAGGCAATATAATATAAAAGTCTTTGAATTGAGATGTTAAGTCAAGGTTCAGAGTGTAATGCATACATGCTGTATTAATGTAAAGGTGCGTACTATTTATTATTATGCTGGCATTGGTTAAAATATAATATACTGTTAATGCAGTTATACATATACTTACTAACACTGGAACGTTACAGGATAATATGTAAATGACTTGCTCAAATTAGGACATCAATAAAATCCTGCATATTTTAAAAAAAAAGTGTATATTTGTTTTTCACCACATATTTTTCTTGTAATGCGAGCAACCGTAGGAAAATATATAATAACTTTACCTACTTTCGGTTTGGTTCATGCAACAAAACTGTTCATTTTCTTTGTTTGGGTGAAATGTGAAAGCTCTCCAATGATTAGATTTGTGTCAATCAGTGTCAAAGCAAATCATTATTATTATTTTTTAATGAATGATTAGTTTTGCGTATGCAGCCCTTACTGTGCAACTCAAGTAATGGAGTACCCTGTATAAGCTGCTCTTAGCTTGTTGTACTCGAAGTTCATAAATGTATTGCTGCTTTGTTATGATTTTCTATTCGTGAATAAATTCTTGTTTAAACCAAAGTAAATAAAGCAATGTTCCTGTCCGCGACGTAAACATTCTGGATTGTCGCCTCTAAACACACTTTAAAAAAAGAATTCAGCATGGCTTCTGTCCTTCTACATCCATTTCAACGTATTTTCTCAATATAAGCCTAGTTACATAACAACAAGACAATAAAAAGGCCATAAGTAAACCCGAGTTCAAACCTGGGTACAGAGGTATTTTCCCTCTCACTTTGCACTAGGCCTTAACGGTCTGAACGTGGAGTCTTTCGGATGAGACGACAAACCGAGGTCCCGTGTGACCATGCACTTAGCACACGTTAAACCCAATGGCAACAAAAAAGTTGTGATTTGGTCAAAATTTACCACCACCCCTTTCCTTCCTCATCAATCACAAAAACAAACGCATGTATAAAATGGGGTGGCACGCGCTCTCCAGGTGGGAGCAACCCGAATTTCACAGAGACGCCTCTGTGACTATAAAGTACCTAATACCTAATAACACTACCATATAACATAAATGACAAAAAGGAGCCTCGGCTTAGGTAGTACTAGTACCTTAAAGTTGAAATGACACTGAGAGTTTGATCATCTTAAAAAAGGAAACTAGGAAGATGTTTTGGCTTAAAACCCTTTCATCGCCACTGTCGCCTCTTGGCACCACAATGATTTAACACCCATGTCACTGAGATGCGCCAATAGAGGGTCTGGTATCCAGTGACCTTATGTTCTTAATCTTGGGAGGTAAGGATAGGCCCTATTTTATGCACGCCGCAGAGGAATCCCCAAAATTGTAGACGAAATCTTTTCTGTACCCGGGTAAGTTTTTAATGGTAAATTTTGGCTGAGGAATAGCTAGCGTTGAAAGGGTTAAATAGCATTTTATTTCTCAAAGTCACAAATGAAAATCAACACTGATCATTAGATAGGGCAACAAGAAAACTTATATGAAGCCCTATAGGAAGATATTTTGAATGCTGCTGCTACTGCTGCAGGTGATGGCGATAACGATGATGGTGATGTTGACGACGACGATGATGATGATGATGATGGTGATTGTGAAGATAAGAAATATGTGGATGATGGCGATGCTGACGACAACAACGACGACGACGACACTGATTACTAATGGCGATGATGATGATGATGATGACGATGATGATGCTGATGCTTGATAATGATGGCGATGATGATGATGATGATGATGATGATGACGATGAACACAAATCATGACGTTTATTATCAGCATAGCATTAATGAGAAGAAAAAAAATTCGTTTAATTTGTCAACAGTTACCACCTCCACCCCCCAGTCGACTACCACCACCCCCGTTTCTACCACCACCACCACCACCACCACCACCGTCACCACTCCGACGACAACTCCCACCCTCACTACTACTACTACCACTACTCCGTCTCCAGCGACGACAACAACGACGACGACGACGACGACGATGAGGACATTTCGCACAACCACGCCAGTTGCTGGTGGGTGGTTTGCTTGTTGTTATTGTTTTTGTCTGTTTTTTTCTGTCTGTCTGTTTGTCTGTCTGTTTGTCTGTCTGTCTTTGGGGGGGGGGGGGGGGGGGGGGGGGGGGGGGCACAGGGTGAGGAGGGGGGTGGGCACACTTGGAAAGCCTAGCTATCAATTTGTCCTACCAGGCAGCGGGATTTCTCCCTGCTCTTACCGACTTTCAACTGCCGTGGGATTTTTACGTGCGTAAAGCGCACGGGTCAGACTAGCTTTAAGTCCCCCTCCCGAAAGGACTGAATGTTCAGTTCGATGTTCCTGTCAAACAAGAAAGAAAGGGCGAGGAGGACGAGATTCGAACCCGGGGTCACTCACGTTGTAATTTAGCATTGATAGTGGTCTTGTTGCAGACACTAGCGCCATCTGCCTGAAAGACCCGGGCTACGTGGCGTCCAAGGGCGACAACTGTGCCCAGTTCTACAACTGCTCCAACCCGATGAGCTCCCTTGGACCTTACGTGTCCGAGTGTGACGTAGGCCACCTGTTTGACGCGTCAGTGGGTCTGTGCGTGCCACGTCATCTGGTGGTGTGTGGCAGCCGACCGGCCCCGCTGCAAGTATGTAAGTACTGCGAGGACCTTGTCTTCGTTTCGACGACGAAAATGGTGTTTTACGTCCTCTTGGTCTGAATCAGACACATATGGGACATTTGTAAATACAAATATGGTGGGAACAATACTGGAGGCAATGCCCGGAGGCAGTACGAAACCAGTAAAGTCACGATTTTTTAAATTAATACAGATAGCTGTAGCGGTGACCACGCCTCGGATCGGCTATGGCACCGCCACAAGTATTGTTAATATAACGCGATGACCTCGTCTTCGTTTGATCATAGGTTGTATTTATGTATGTTACGCCCACTCCGTGAAATTGCCCATATCACATGTTTGAATCCCCATTCACACAGGTATTGATACCAAATGGTATCACACTTTTCTACATCCCCCCAACTCGACCAGATGCTAAGCTGGGGCATGCCTGAGCCACATGTTGAATCAAACGTTTTGTCAAATTAAGTCTGAATACAATCATTTAAACTCATCTACATATGAGATTTCTCATTCGTTTGAACCAATTCTTGATCTATGTGTGCTAATGAAATATGTTTCATTCACAATAGTATTGCTTTTCTCAATTGCAAGTTATAAATTGGCTATTTCACGAACTGGGCAAACCATTTTGGGTCTCTGACCGATTGGACGTTAATCTCATCACCATCTGTTCTACAGTAACGATATGTCATCATCATCATCTCCTTTTCCCCCTTCC
>CM065708.1:36544459-36559459 GCA_017654935.2 Phymorhynchus buccinoides
ATGGTTCGTCCCATACGTGCTGTTGTGCAGCCGAGTGGACGTAAAACCTAAATTGTTCGGAAATAATGAAGGGGAGTAATTTCATGGTGTGTGGGAGTGATCTTGCCTAATTCAATCGGTCAAACAGAGCAAGTGATTCTACCATCAGCTCTCGTAGCCTATCGACTCGTGTGTTTGAGCAGACCTACAGCACTTAGAACACCGTGCGTCATTCTAAAAAAAAAATTCATTTATATTTTTACGTGACATTTGGCAAGTCTTATCAGTTTGTGGCCACTGGCCACCCCTAATTTTTCTACAACAAATGTTTTTGCAAGTCGCTGACTCGCATCCTGCGGTTTTAAGCTTCGACGCCATTGTTGCATTGTCGCTATGGTATTTGACCGAGTAATTGGGGTAAGCAACTCTAATTTTCACGAAGTGCTCTCCCCTATTTCCCCCGCCCCCCGAAAATCGTCTATTGTGCTTAACCCATTCACCGCCAAAAATCGCATTTTAGCACCACAGTGATTTAACACCCATGTCACTAAAAGGCATCAAAATGGGGTGTATTATCTAAATACCATATTGTATTAGTTTTAGGAAGCATGGACAGACCTTATATATATATATATGTCACAGAACAATCCCCAATACTGCAGATGGATTTTGTTCTCTACCCAGGTAAATTTAATGGAATTTGTGTGCTGAAATATGGCTGGCGGTGAAAGGGTTCATGTCTGATTTGCAGTCCTCGACAACGCGGTCCGAAACATCGTGGGCTTTTGCGCGCAGCACCCTGGAGTCCTCCTGGCTGACCAGAAGCACTGCGCGAGGTTCTACAACTGCTCCCGCCGCCATGGCAACGTCAGGGGTCAAGCGTACCTGTCCGAGTGTCGCTACCCCTCCCTGTTCAACCGGAAGACGCTGACCTGCGATTCCTTCCTGCACGTTTCCAGGAACGTGGGCTGCGGCAGGAGCAAAGAGCCCTTGCACCAATGTGAGTTGTTGTTGTTGTTGTTGTTGTTGTTGTATTTTCCCCGGGGGGATACCGGGGGGGTCTTTCGTAAAAAATAGTTCCCCCACCTTCTGGAAGTTCTGTGCTTGTAACTTCCTCTATTCTGGCACTGTCGTTGACTCTGCCTTTTCCCTCTGCTTTCTATCATCTACTATCTTTCTGACTTATTGGCCTCATTCTCCTGCCTTTAAAAAAAAAAAAAAAAATCTTCGAAATAATGTTTTCTCCTTTGAGCTCCTCCGAAATCGGAATGTGTCGGCTGTACGCTAGCGGGGAGACCAGTGAAAACTGAAAGCCGGACACATACGTTCCTTACCCAGTATGGCCATATGGCCTGGGAACGCAGAGAAGAAGAAGAAGAAGAAGAAGAAGAAGTTGCATTTTTTTGTATTTTTGTTTTCCTTCATCTTTCTTTCTATCTTTCTTGGGGTTTTGTGTGTGTTGTTAAGTTTTTCAGTGTTCAGTGTGTTCTTCTTCTTCTGTTCATCATTTTCTTTATTAATTATTGTTAATTTGCTGGAGGGCAATGGTGTAAAAAAAAAAAGAAGCTACCCAAGCTTATCCGTTTTACCCTCAATAAAAACATTCGTATTCGCATACATTCCTCATTAACCTTTTCACCGCCAGCCATATTTCAGCCCAAAATGTCCATTAAATTTACCTGGGTAAGAGAATAAAATCTATCCGCAGTATTGGGGATTCTTCTGTGACATATATAAAATAAGGTCTGGTCTATCCTTACTTCCCAAAACTAAGACAATCTAGAGTCTTTGGATAATAGACCCCAATTTGATGCCTTTTAGTGACATAGGTGTTAACCCTTTCACCGCCAAAGTCGCATTTTAGCAGCACAGTCATTTAACACCTATGTCACTAAAAGGCATCAAATTGGGGTCTATTATCCAAAGACCATATTGTCTTAGTTTGGAGAAATAAGGATATACCTTATTTTATATATATGTCACAGAAGAATCCACAATACTGCAGATGGATTTTGTTCTCTACCCAGGTACATTTAATGGACATTTTGGGCTGAAATATGGCTGGCGGTGAAAGGGTTAAATCACTTTGGCGGTGAAAGGAAACGAAAAAATGGTGTTTTACGTCCTCTCGGTCGGGAACAGACACATATGGGACTTTTGTAGATACAAAGATGGTGGGAACAATACTGGAGGCAATGCCCGGAGGCAGTGCAACACCAGTAAAGTCCCGAGTTTTTAACAATACAGATAGATGTAGCGGTAGCCACGCCTCGGTTAAACCTCATCGGCTATGGTACCGCCACAATCTGATAATTGAAGTATATGGCGGTGAAACGGTTAAAGGGAAACGTGATATATTCCAGGCGAGTACGCTTCCTACTGCCCCAACTCTCGCTACGCCACGTGCCACCAGTGTTACACGCACGTGCCCAGCTGCGCGACCTTGACCGACGGCCTCCACACCTTCCCTCCAGGGAGGCCCTCCTCCCCGTCCTTCCTCTACTGCCTGCGGCGTAGGACTCTGCTGGTGTCTCGTTGTCCCGGCAACCAGGTGTTCCACTACGGTTCCAGGAGGTGCGCCCCCCCTCGACCTCCCCCTCGACATCGATACCTGGACCCCCTGTTAATGGCGGCGGCTGGAGTGGAGTATCCAGAAATCTGGTAGAGACTAAAGCCGGCGACAGACTATGTGACTGCCTCATGTGACTCAATCAGGTCGTGACGTTTCACCTCATTTGCATACCATGCTGCTCGATCAGTCTGACTCAGTCGGGCCCAGTCAGGTGACAGGGCCGAATAGGGCGGGTTCTAAATTTCACTGATCGAGTCTGATCGAGTCAGATGGCTTGTGACCTCTTCTGTGAGGGAAACAAAATTTGGTCTACGTCACGACCTGATCGAGGCATATGAGGCAGTCGCATAGTCTGTCTCCAGCTTAAGGCCGTGCGCAATCCATAAATAGGTGAAGACGGGGTAAAAAGCCCATGGGCGGGTAAGAAGCCCATGCCAATTATTTCATGAAATAAAGAAAATTTCAGTCAAATTTGCCCATGAGACGAATGCTAAACATTAACACTCGTCTCAGTGGCAAAATGTGACTGAAATTTGCTTTAGTTCATGAGATAATTGGCATGGGCTTCTTACCCGCCCATGGGCTTTTTACCCCGTCTTCCCCTAAGTGAAGCAAAGAAGGGAAAAGATTAGCGCACGTGTCCGAATTTCCCTTATATTATGCGTAAACTTCTATCCTTCTTTCTTCCACTTATTTAGGGGTTTCCGTACGGAACTTACGCGTCTAATGTGAACCCGGCCTTATATACCCGGTATTAAAAAAATTGACAAGAATTTTGCCAAAATGTTGTCGAAAACTTACCTGAAATCGTGTTTTTAGGAACGTTCCCAAATTGTGATATGACAGTTGCCAAAAGTTTGGTAGATATTTTTTTTACTTATAATTTGGTGGTTGAAAAAATTACCCAAACTTGGTCGAAAATGTGTTGAAATTTGGTACCATTTTCTAGAAGGGGGCTGTGTCTCCATTGACAAGTTGCCTCTTGTCGACCCGCAATGTCTTCAATCTGGACCCTTTTCTGCCGGCTTCAGTTGCGACTGAGCATTCCGAGAGATTTGGTGAAGAAACAAAAAATCCATCAAAAAAGGATAAGGGGGTATTTTGAACAGTAAAGCCGTGTACACACATAAGCGGATATTCCATGCGGAAACCCGTGCGCAATCCATAAATAAGTGAAACAAAGAAGGGAAAAAGATTTGCGCACGTGTCCGAATTCCCCCTATGTTATGCGTAAACTTTTATCCTTCTTTCTTCCACTTATTTAGGGTTTTCCGTACGGAACTTACGCGTCTAATGTGAACCCGGTATTAAAAAAAAATTGATGACAAGAATTTTGCATACCTGAAATATATATTTTTTTAGAAAGTTTCCCAAATTGTGATAAGGACAGTTGCTAAAATGTTGGCAGGTATTTGTTTTACTTATAATTTGTTTGAAAAAAATACCTAAACGGGGGCGACACCGCTGTCTTTTGCAGTGAGTTTCCTATAGTACCCCCCCCCCCCCCCCCGGCCTATCTTAATTCCATTACAACTTGGCAGTGTCTGCTCTGGTATGTTGCCTGTTGATGATCTTCCATCTGGAGTTCATTACCTTTACCACAGAGCATCTGAACAACCAGGGGTCGTTTCACAAGGGCTAACGTTACGTTGCGCTCGCTCAAATCGGCAAAAAAACGGTCTAAGAAACACCCTTCGTTTGCCGATAGTTCGCCTGGCGTTTTGTTCTTCCCAGCAAGCGAGCAAGCGGCGAACTATCCGGGACAATCACATGACTTGAAGGGGGGTTAATACATTTCTAGTTGTTGATTGGTCCATGAAAGCTTGGTTAAAATAACTTTTTTTTTTAACCAATCAGGCAAGAGCTTGTCATATTTTTTTCAGCAAACGTTTTCTAAAGTGTTTCTTAGACCTCTTTTGGCGTAACAGTTATGCGCGCGGCGACCGTCGTCTAGAGAAACTCGACCCAGGTGTTTCATTATAGCTTCAGGAGGTGAGGTCCTCCTGGATCTGCTCCTAGACGTCCGATACGCGGATCCTTTGTTGATGACGGCTGTCGGTGTGGGGTATCCAGAAGTGTGGTAACAAATATATGGGAGGGACACTAACTATGATAGGCCCCTCGAAATCTGTTGTGATGTGGGTGGAAAGTATCGAGACGCAACAACCACAGGGAGTTTCCTTTTGTATTAGGTATTAGGCATAGTCACAGAGGCGTCTCTGTGAAATTCGGGCTGCTCCCACCTGGAGAGGGCGTCGCAGCCTTTTTTTATTTTTTTTTTGTTTTTTGCATGCGATTTGTGTGTGACTGATGAGGAAGGAAGGGGGGTGGGTAAATTTTGACCAAAATTAATGACAACGTTTTTGTTGCCACTGGGCTTAACGTGTGCTAAGTGCATGGGCACACGGGACCTCGGTTTATCGTCTCATTTCGAAAGACTCCACGTAAGGCCTAGTGCAAAGTGAGAGGAAAAATTCCCTGTACCCAGGTTCGAACTCAGGTTTACTTGACACGAGGCGAACGCGCTACCACTGTGCCACTCTATACTGCTTTGTGGACTGCTTACTCAAATGGCTTTTTGTCATTGGTTGATATTATCCTGTAGTAGGGGCCAACAGTAACATGAGAGCTGTACAATAGATGATTTTCTACAGTAATGGAAAATCATGGTACAGTTTAGTCTCTTCTGGAAGACTATGACTCTCGAACGAGGGGGGGCCCTTGCACCGGCTCTGGTGCTGCAGCCAAAGGGATGGGGTGGCCTTTGGGGACCTTCCTCAACGCCAGCTGTGTCCTCAAATCCCTTCGGCCTAGAGAGTGGGGATGTACCCTGGGCAAGGCATCTCCACTATGAATAAATTATCGCCCAGTCTGCCAGAATAGTATCTGCCCACTCTGCTATCTGGCAGTCATTGTCGGAAACGACAGACTAGCATACAGAACTCTATTTAGATTTTGTCGCGACATGGTCTCGAGAGCCCGAATAGTCCACGCATTAACCGTGGGTCCTCGACGGAAGAAGAAGAAGAAGAAGAAGAAGAGCAGAAGAGAAGAAGAAGAAGAAGAAGAAGAAGAAGAAGAAGAAGAAGAAGAAGAAGAAGAAGAAGAAGAAGAAGAAGAAGAAGAAGAAGAAGAAGAAGAAGAAGAAGAAGAAGAAGAAGAAGAAGAAGAAGAAGAAGAAGAAGAAGAAGAAGAAGAAGAAGAAGATTTGGTTTTTAAAAAAACGTCACAAGCAGATAACACTCTTCTCACGAGGCTGGTTAAATATTCCCCTCCGGTATTAGCTGCCGCTGGAGTTGAGTACAGTGGACCCTCCCTTATAAGACCTTCAAAAATCATCCAAAATGAGGTCTTACAAGGGAGGGGCCTTATAAGGGAGGTAATTTTAATACTTACAAAGAAGGGCAATGTCTCAGAGAAGTAGGTCTTATGTGGGAGGGGGTCTTATAATGGGAGGTCTTATAAGGGAGGTTCCACTGTAGTCTGATATTTGGCAGAGATGCATAATTATATCGTCTGGCGAGTTGGCTCTTGACGCCATTCTCTGTTCCAAAGGGAATGGGCTGCTCCTTGGAAACATGCCCCCCAGACATTCGATAGAATGACAGCTGCAGTCTGTTTTTGGTGGCCCGAAACCATCATCTCCGTTTAGCTATCGAAGGTAATCTCTCTCTCTCTCTGTCTCTCTCTCTCTGTCTCTCTCTCTCTGTCTCTCTCTCTCTCTCTCTCTCTCTCTCTCTCTCTCTCTCTCTCTCTCTCTCTCTCTCTCTCTCTCTCTCTCTCTCTCTCTCTCTCTTTATGTTTAATTATGCATGTGTAATTCTATGCCTTGCCATGTTTGTATTCTATGTTGGTATATGTACAAAGGTGCTACCTTTATGTTCAAATTTGTATGTGTAATATCATGCCTTGCCATGTTTGTATTCTATGTTCGTATATGTACCAAGGACAGATTGGAAGACTAGGCGTTGCCTAAAATCTTTATCCTTGAAAAATAAAGTTCAAGTGTTCAAGTTTTCTCTCTCTGATCCCTGACCTTTTTACTGGATTGGAAAAATAAGTTTTGTTGAGTTATTGATGGAAGTGATGACAGCCCCCCCCCCCCCCTCCCCCGTGTGAATACTGGGGGCTTCTTCCGTAAAAAATAGTTCCCCCACCTTCTGGAGAAGTTCTGTGCTCGTAACTTCCTCTAATCTGTATCTCTGCCCTTTTCCTTGCTTTGTGAAATCTACTACAGAGCTTCAGATTGGTTTTATACTTCATGGGTCATATGGCCCTTGATTACAGAAAACCATGGGCTAACAAGTACAAAACTTATATTTAATTGCAGACTTCATGAGTCAGATGACACTGGCTGCACAAAATGAGGGGTCAAATCATTATCAATACGTGTCAATGACCCGGGCCCGCTGACAATCTGAAGCCCTGTACTATTTTTCTGACTGTTTGGCCCATTCTCCTGTCTTTTTCCCCAAAACAAATCTTCCATATATCTTCTCCTTTGAGCTCCTCCGAAATCGGAATGTGTCGGCTGAATGCAGCGAGGAGACCAGTGAAAACTGGAAAACAGACACATACGTACCTTACCCATTATGGCCTTATGTCCTGGGAACGCAGAAGAAGAAGATGAGAGGTGACTCATCAGTAAGGCATTGTCTACATCGTCGGAGAGCTGCCATTTTTACGTGGACCTCTCGCCGTGACTCAAGGCTGTGTCAGACCAATTGACATAGGCTAGAACACCAAGGCTACATCAAAATGTGGTTACGCTGTGCATAGTTATGCGGGGGGTTGTCTTTAGCCATGACAAGCTCCTAGCGTAACATCATCAGTCTCCAAAATCACCCGAAGACGGAGTGTGGCTGCGCTTGTGGCGGGGTAGTCAAAACCGGTCACACACACACACACGTAATGTTCTCATCCATAGCTGAAGCACTTGTACCATAGTGTTCAAATGCACACACGCGCGCGCACACACACACATACGTGCGCGTATTTGTGGTAAAAATGTGATAAAGGGATTTATGACTTTTGGAATTCTTGAGATGCCATAATGTGCATGTATCATGTACATTCAATCAATATTGAATATACCATGCATGGGCGTGTGCGTTTGCGAGGGTATTTCAGTGTAAAGGTCTGTGAGTGTGTGTGTGTGTGTGTGTGTGTGTGTGTGTGTGTGTGTGTACATGTGATAGAGAGAGAGAGAGAGAGAGAGAGAGAGAGAGAGAGAGAGAGAGAGAGAGAGAGAGAGAGAGAGAGAGAGAGAGAGAGACGTAGGGGACACTTATTGAATCGGTACCCCCTAAGGACAGAAAAGAAGAGGAAGAAGAAGACGAAGAAGAAGGAGAGAGAGAGAGAGAGAGAGAGAGAGAGAGAGAGAGAGAGAGAGAGAGAGAGAGAGAGAGAGAGAGAGAGAGACGTACATACATACAGAGAGACAGGGAGGCTTGAAACACAAAGGAATAGAGTGTATAGCACAGAGAGAGAGAGAGAGAGAGAGAGAGAGAGAGAGAGAGAGAGAGAGAGAGAGAGAGAGACGAGAGAGAGAGAGAGAGAGAGAGAGAGAGAGAGACAGACAGACAGACAGACAGACAGACAGACAGACAGACAGAGACAGAGAGAGGTAAAATGCAATGCACGTTTTGTGTGTGTAAATAAACAGTTTGTATGTTTTGCGCACATGAGCGTGTGTGTGATTATATTTATGAATATTTCATCTTTTAGTTGGTGTGATTGCGAATAATATTTTCGTGTCACTTGTGACTGGAACAATAATGTTTTGTTGGCTTTTTTTTGGAATAAAACAAAGAAACATTGTTCACATTATTCTGTTGTGAAGTGTCTTAGTGCACACAACTCGCTCAAATCAGTATGTCTGTCTGTCTGTCTATTTCTCTTCCTCTGTCTGCGTGCGTGCGTGCGTGCATGTGTGTGTATGTGCGTGCGCGCGTGCGCGCGTGTTTGTACGCACGCGCGCCTGTACCTAGCTAGGCCTACCCGCGTTGTTACGAACATGTGTGAAAAAACAACAACAAACTGAGCTCAAACAACAGAATCGTTTTTCTCTCTCTCTCCTCTCTCATTTTGTTTTTATTACTGAGATCACCGAACACAATTAAGAACAATCTTAACAGAATTGCAGAGATTATTAGATTACTATATCAAATTATCGACGTACAAAGGATAATTCAATTCAAGTTCTCAGAGGTTTCATCACAAATATGTTTAAACTGATATTCATTTAAAAAACAAAATTTTTTATAATAAAAATGAACTAAAATGTTTAAGGTATAAGATGGACAACTTGAAAGAGGGAAGGTTGAGACGTTAAGAAGAGAGGATGAATGGAATTGGGCAGGAGCAAATGAGATGAAAAGAAGTGGGGTGGTGTGTGTGTGTGTGTGTGTGTGTGTGTGTGTGTGTGTGTGTGTGTGTGTGTGTATGTGTGTGTTAGGAGCGAGGATGGGGGTCGGCGAAAACTGCATACACTAGAGAATCAACGTCAACCACATTTTCCTTTCAGAACGCACACTTAAGCACACCATTTCTACCTGACTAATGCGCGCACGCGTACACTCACAAAATGACACAGACAAACATATGCACAGTGGTGCAAACACACACGCACGCGCGCGCGCGCACGCGCACGCACACACACACACACACACACACACACAAACAAAAACAACCTTACAGACACGCGCCCAAGCACGACGCACATACACGAACGCACTGACACTATTACAATTAGTAAAGGAAAAAACAAACATAAGAATACATACACACAGGCTCACGCACACGTAAACTTACACTGGCATGCAAACGCGTACATATGCACACACACAGATGTACACACACACACACACACACACACACACACGCACACATCCATCCACCCACCCACCCACCCACTCCATTCATCCATCCATGCACTCATTTAGACTCACTTATCCATCCCAATCCACACACACACACACAGACAGACACACGCATACACACACACATCCATCCATCCACCCACCCACCCACTCCATTCATCCATCCATGCACTCATTTGGACTCACTTATCCACCCCCATCCACACACACACAGACAGACACAAACACACACACACAAACACAGACACCCACACACGCACGCACGTACACACGCACACACACACACACACACATCCACCCACCCACCCACTCCAGTCATCCATCCATGCACTCATTTAGACTCACTTATCCACCCCCATCCACAAACACACACACACACACACACTCAAACACTCCCCGGTACCCCCCCCCCCCCCCTCTCTCTCTCTCTCTCTCTCTCTTTCACACACACACAAACACACACACACACACACACACAAACACTCCCCCGGTACCCTCTCTCTCTCTCTCTCTCTTTAACACACACACACACACACACACACACACACACACTCACACAGAGAGAGACACACACACACACACACACACACTCAAACACTCCCCCGGTACCTCTCTCTCTCTCTCTCTCTTTCACACACACACACACACACACATACACACACACACACACACACACACACACACACACACACTCAAACACTCCCCCCGGTACCCTCTCTCTCTCTCTCTCTCTCTTTCACACACACACACACACACACACACACACACACACACACACACACACACACACACACACACACACACACACACACACACACACACACACTCACACACACACATTACCCCCCAAAAAATCCCACCCCGTTTTCACAGAATATCGGACCAGGTTCCTCGACACATCGCCAGCATCAGATCCAACACGAACTCCTCAGGACCGTACGACGCCAGCTCCAACTCCAACTCCTCCAACTGCTGAAGCACCCCGGAACCGTCCTGACCCCCCCTGCTCCGGTTATGATCCGTCGTGCTGTTCACCCCTCCCCCCTCCCACTCCGCCCCCTCCACGTCAGCTTCTTCCGCCTCTTCCTGTTCTTCTCGGAACAAGGAAGGGCGAGGCGGAGGAGCCGGGTCGTCGCTCCCTCCAGCCGTAGCGCTGTGGAACGACGAGTCTGACTGGACGTTGGAGCGAGAATCCGCCGACGACGTGTTGTTGGTGGTGGTGGTGTTGACGTTGTTGAGGCGGTAGTGACGGGAGGAGGGGAGGAAGGAGATGGGCAGGTCGTTGAAGCTGGTGTTGCTCTCGTCGCTGTCCGTCTCTCTCCGAGGAGGAACCGGGGCGGTGGTGGTGGTGGTGGTGGTGTTGTGTTGTTGGTGTAGTTGGTTGTGAGTCACCCGGATGTTGTTCATGGTGAAGCCCGTGGGGGTGTTCTCGTGGTTCTGCCGGGGTCGGGACCGTCGGCTTCGGGAGCGAGACCTTAATAATACAATTTTTTTTTTTTTAGGTATTAGGTACTTTATCAGAATTTGCTAAAAACGAAATTTCTAGCATTTCCGGTATATTTCTTATTATTATTATTATTATTATTATTATTATTATTATTATTATTATTATCATATCATCATCATTAGTGTAGAGTGGCACAGTGGCAGCGCGTTCGCAATTCGGGTTGCTCCCACCTGGAGAGCGCGTCGCAGCCTGAGGCGCGTCACAAATATTTTTTTTTTTCATTGTTTTTTTCATTTTTGTGTGACTGATGAGGAAGGATGGGGGAGGGGTACATTTTGACCAAATGACAACTTTTTTGCTAGCACTGGGTTTAACGTGTGGGCACACGGGACCTCGGTTTATCGTCTCATCCGAAAGACTCCACGTTCAGACCGTAGTAAGGCCTAGAGCAGAGTGAGAGGAAAAATCCCCTGTACCCAGGTTCGAACTCGGGTTTACTTGGCACGAAGCGAACGCGTTACCACTGTGCCACTCTACACATACGCACACTCAATCACAGACGTCTAGAGAAAGCTTCAGCAAAATCGTTTCATAATATGATACACAAAGGTGGAAAAAATCACACACACACACACACACACACACACACACACACACACACACACACACACACACACAGAGGGTACAAGAGGGTAATCCTAATGAATCATCATCATTCATATAGTAATAAGCCAACTGTCCGTGTGTGTGTGTGTGTGTGTGTGTGTGTGTGTGTGTGTGTGTGTGTGTGTGTGTGTGTGTGTGTGTGTGTCTGAAACACGAAACGGGCCTTATATAACTCCGCCGTTTTTCGACCGAATCGCTTCAAATTTGCTGTGAGCCCTCACGGGGCGATGGCAACGGCAACCGAGGCGGTCGTATCATTTGCGCGCTTTCGCAAATGCGCGAAACGCGCATCCGCCGGCCTCTCGGCGCCCGTATATCCGGCGTTTCTGTGCCGATTGCCTTCGAATTTGGCAGGAAGATGACCGGGACCGGGGACTATCCGTGTGCCAAACCGGAAGCGAATCGATTCAGAAATGTCGGAGATACGGGCGCCGACAGGCCGCTTCACGTTTTCACAAACCGCGGCGTAACCAGACCCGACATTGACACGAGATTTGGAACATGCGTGACCAGGGATAGTGACTATCGTCGTGCAAAATTTCAACACCATCCGTTCATAAACACGCGCTATAAACCGATTTATTTTGCAGGACGCTAATTTCAACCAACACTTCACACATAACCAAAGACTCTAAAAGGGGAAGATGGACTACTTAAGAGTTACGGCGAGCCTGGCTGATAGAGTTATCGTTAGTGGGGTAGTTCACAGTGGCGGCTATGCAAAAACTCGGATTGGAATTTGAACGGAGAATTCAACTGGCCTATCGACGTGTTATGTCATAAAGATGTTTAAAAGGGACACAACCAGTGTTTCTGTCCTCACTACTGATATAGGGAACAGGGACCAGATGCCAGTCTTTTCTTTTCAATGTCTTTGGCTCTTTGCTTGCCTCCCAGCTGCGAGCCCCGCTGCAGCTATTTTTATACAGACAGTGGAGAGAGAGAGAGAGAGAGAGAGAGAGAGAGAGAGAGAGAGAGAGAGAGAGAGAGAGACTGACTGGGGTGTGGGTGTGGGTGGGGGTGGGAGTAGAACGCAGCAAGCTTCCCCCCCCCTAGGGATACTGGGAGGGGGGGGGGGTCTTCCGCACAAATAGTTCCCCAACCTTCTGGAAGTTATGTGCTTATAACTACCTCTAATCTGTCAGTCTCTTTGATTCTGCCTTTTCCCTTTGCATGCTGTTATCTACTATCGTTCTGCCTTTCCGGTCCATTCTCCTGCCTTTTTTCAAGAAATACTTTCAAAAAGATTTCCTCTAGCCAAAGTCAGACATGCTGGGCCTAATTATTCTTACTTAGGTGCATAACAGCAGCATGATGCATCTACGTTCGTAATTGACAAAATTCTCCTGCCTTTTTTCAACAAATACTTTCAAAAAGATTTCCTCTAGCCGAAGTCAGACATGCTGGGCCTAATTATTCTTACTTAGGCGCATAACAGCAGCATGATGCATCTACGTTCGTAATTGACAGAAACATGCCTGAACGACCGAAGAACAAGAACTTAGAAGACGAAGAAGAAGAAGAAGTACTACTCTCTCTCTCTCTCTCTCTCTCTCTCTCTCTCTCTCTGCGCGCGAGGTCAAAGTCGAAATGATTATGAAACACTCTTTCTGCGATAGGTCAAGATGTGCCCCCCCCCCTGAAAAGAAAGACCTTACACATTTGTGATCCATTTTCTTGGAAGGTGAAATGCTGCCTTCTTCTTGGAAATGTAAAACCGAAAGTTTCACTTTCGTGTGTTTGAGACTGGCTGTCTGTTGAAAGCCACAATAGCAAACAAGTGTGTCGCCGAGTGGCAGATAAGTCCCCGAGCAAGTAAATGTGGGGAGGGGGTAGGTGTAGGGAGGAGATAGCTGCCACGGGGTTAAAACTGCCACGGGGGTTAACTGCCACGGGGCGATTGCTAGTAACATTTATAAGGCACAGTATCCTTCGAACAGCTCAAAGCGCCTTACACAGACATAAGCACATAAACAAACATGAACATTATAATAGGCCTACATGCAAGTAATATGAATTCATTATTATATAAAATATTCCAAATACTATACCAACATATACAATGCACATATACAAAGGACATGAATATATAATTATACACATGCATTATGCATAATATTAATATATGCTGACTGCTCGTTTTCAAAATATATGACAGATAAATCTATCACGTGTCAAAATCACGGGTTTCACGTGCTTTCCCTTTCATAGCTGGAAATAAATCTTGTTTTGACCAGGTCTCACTCCCATACAAATGCCCCCAAATTCAAACCGAAACATAATTTTAAAGAGCAGCGTCAATTTGAAGTTGAGGACATGTGTATGTGGGTCACAGCTACCCAGAAAAAAAACCAACAATGGTGGTGGATGTAATAGAAGTGGTGCGTCAGTGTATCTTTAAAGGGAGAAGGCAAATAGAAGGGTGAACATGAAAACAAACACTATATAGTGTGTCAGCAAATGAAGCTCCATACAGTGTAAACACACACAAACACAGGGTGAACATGAAAACAAACACACAGTCAGTCGTCGGGCGAAGGCGAAGGGTGAACATGCAAACACGTCAGTGTGTCACACACAGGCACACATGAAAACACACACTATAGTCAAATCTTTAGGCATTGAAAACAAACAATGTCATTAAAGGGGACCAGGGTCTATCCCTATAGTCCTCAAATAGAAGGGTGAACATGAAAACCTCTATAGTCTGTAAGGGTGAAGGGAAGGGTCCCTGGGACCCCTTGTTTTGCTTTAAAGGGGAAGGATTGGGTGGCACATCGAGCACAATACACACAGACACACAGACACACAGGCACACACACACACACACACACACACGCGCGCACACACAGACACACACACACACATACATTAGCATTCACAACACACACACACACACGATTGGGGGCCATGCACAATACACAACACACACAAACAACACACACACACACACACACACACACACATACACACACACACACACACACACACACACAAACAAACACACAAACAAAACACACACACACACACACACACACACACACACACACACACACACACACACACACACACACACACACACACACACACACAACCTTCTATGAGATCCAAGCGATCCTCGAGTTTTGAGGACAGTAACCATCTGTTCCATCAGCTGGTCCTCCTGGCTACAGCTGCTGTGACCCATGTCCGTGTGACTTCCGCGGGCTCCTCCTCCCGGCTCCACCGGCTGACGTGACGTGGACGGCGTATTGCGCTGACGGTGATAAGGCTGATGCTCGTTCTCGCTGCTAACACTTCTACACGCCGTGTCGCTCTCGCCGTAAATTTCCTCGGCGAAATTCGCCGACAGGAGAGCTAAAGGGATCTCAGAAGTTCTGGAGAAAGGGGAATTTCTGGAACAATAGCAGCGCGGAACGCCTTTCTCTTCCGGTTCGGAATCGCTTTCTACGGCA
>CM065708.1:36566959-36575040 GCA_017654935.2 Phymorhynchus buccinoides
TTGAGATAGCATGAGACTTAGCATCATGCTAACTTAGAAGCTCTTCCAAAAGTCCTATTAAATCCTATAGGACATTGGAAGAGCTTCTAAGTTAGCATCATGCTAAGTCTCATGCTATCTCAACGTGAATACAGGCCCAGCTTCTAACTGACCGTTGCAGTTTGTGCGTCCGTTTGGGCCTTTTTGGTTTCTGCGGGGACATGAACATTGCTATTAGAAACCCCAAAATAGTGCTCTATAAATACCCAATGTTCTTTCTTCTTCTTCTTCTGCGTTCCCAGGCCATTATGGCCATAATGGGTAAGGTACGTAGGTGTCCGGTTTTCAGTTTTCATTGTTCTATTTGTAAGATCGTTTTGGAAAAAGGAAGGAGAATGGGGCCAATAAGTCAGAAAGATAGTAGATGATAGAAAGCAAAGGGAAAAGGCAGAGTCAAAGAGAGTGACAGATTACAGGAAGTTACAAGCACAGAACTTCTAGAAGGTGGGGGAACTATTTTTACAAAAGAACCCCCGTATCCTCACGGAGAAACTTAATGTTCAAGATGGACTTTTTTCTTTTCAAAAGTATGACAATGCCAATCATATTTTAACTGACGCAAATATTGACATTACTTAAATTACAAAATTAATGTTGTCCACGCCTATTGGAAGTTTACTGTAGATGATTTTCTTTGTTGTTGTCCCCCCCCCCCCCACCCCACCCCCACACACACACACCCTTTTATGCATGCATGCATTTCTTTTTAATGGTACAAGTTTTTATTGTTGTCTAAAATCACTTTTGATGCGAAAAGACAAATTAAAGATTCATTCATTCATACATTTTTTTTTCGTGTGTATGTTTGTTTTGTTATCGTCATTATATTTACAGAATTGATGAGCAACAGCCTTTTGATTAATGTAGCATATTTCAAAATTTAACACACAAAAAAATTCGGACTTAAAGATGAAAAAAACATAAATACGAACTCTATTTAAGAAGGAGAAGAAGAAAACAGTTGCTTATTATGCTTTGCATGTGGGCCTCTTGTCCCATAATAATTGGTCTATGCTAAATGAAAATCACACACACACACACACACACACACACACACACACACACACACACACACACACACACGCACACACACACACACAACAACAACATACAGTATTTATACGGCGCTGAATATTGATATAAATCAAATCAAAGCGCACACACACGTTAGCATTCAAAGCGCATTCAAACAAAAACGCAATACAAAGCGAACACACACGGATAACATAAATGGAATACAGCAGAAACAGACCTAATGGCAAGAGAGAGAAGAGAAAGAGAGCGGAGCTTTAATGACGGGGGAACAGGTGGGTTTTGAGGTTAGCTGTTTGAAAGCAGAGAGGGTCGGTCGCTGACGGAGGGAGAGAGGAAGTTTGTTCACACACACACACACACACACACACATACACAACACACACACACACACACACACACACACACACACACACACACACACCACACACACACACACACACACACACACACACACACACACACCACACACACACACACACCGTATAATGAATCATGAACTTTCCCCACTGTGGCCCACTTTTCTTTATCACGCTCATGCTCCTATCTCTCAATTGGACATTCCAAGACACACCTACTTATCCCCCCCCCCCCTGCCCTTTATCTCCCTCTGTCCCATCCCTTATCTTCCCTGTCCTCCGCTTCCATCTTCCACCACCATTCCTGACCCCCCCCCCCCCCCCCCCCTTTCCCCCCCCCCAACTTTCTTCCAGATCTCTCTCTTTGACACGATTTCGTTCCTGAGTATATAATTATAAGGCAAAGTCTCCAGTCCACAAATACTGACGGATTTATGAGTAGGCTTAAACAGAAAGAAGCTTTGGGAGACCCAATGCTTCTAAATTAAACTGATGCAGGACATTAGCACGCGCATATTATTTCACACATAATTATAGAAGAAAGGCAGAACATACGAAAAGCATTGGTGCCTTAAATATCTTCACAAACAAACAAATAAAGACACGAACATCATGGCAGGCAAGTTTCTTCCCGCCATTTTCGCCATCGTCACTTCCTGTATCGTCGCTACGCATGCGCTGCTGTCGTTGAACAAACGCGCTTCCTCGACGTGCTACCAAGGCCTGGGGTGTTTCTCAACTTTCTCCACCTTGCACAGTTTGCCCTCTTCCCCGGAACAGATCGCCACGACCTTCACCTTGGTCACGAGGGCCAGCTCGCGCGCCGCTTTCCTCAAGGCCACGGATGACGTCACTTCCTGGCAGGCCTCTCTGGCCGGAAGCGGAACCGACGCCAGCAAAGAGGTGAAGGTCATCACCCACGGTTACCTGGATTCCGGGCACACCGCCTGGGTGCCCAAGATGGCGGAGGAGCTTCTGAAGCATGTGAGTTTTAATATGAGAGATGGGGGTTGAGAGAGAGAGAGAGAGAGAGAGAGAGAGAGAGAGAGAGAGGAGTCGAGGGAGGTGAGGGAGAGGGGGTGAGGGAGAGGGGTAAGAGAGAGAGAGGGAGGGAGAGTGAGAGAGAGAGAGTGAGAGACAGCGAGGGAGAGAGAGGGGGAGAGAGAGGGGGAGAGAGAGGGAGGCAGATAGAGAGAGAGGGAGGAGATAGAGAGAGAGAGGGGGTCAGAGAGAGAGAGAGAGAGAGAGAGAAAGAGAGGGAGAGAGTCAGAGAGAGGGAGAGAGAGAGAGAGAGAGAGAGAGAGAGAGAGAGAGAGAGAGAGAGAGAGATGTGAGAGAGAGAAAGAGAGAGAGAAAGAGAGAGGGGGAGAGAGAGAGAGAGGGAGAGAGAGAGAAAGAGAGAGAGAGAGTGGGAGAGAGAGAGAGAGAGAAAGAGAGAGAGAGAGAAAGAGGGGGGGGAGAGAGAGAGAGAGCGAGAGAGAGAGAGAGAGAGAGAGGGTGGAGAGAGAGAGAGAGAGAGAGAGAGAGAGAGAGAGAGAGAGAGAGAGAGAGAGAGAGAGAGAGAGAGAGAGATACGAGAGAGAATTGGAGAGAGAGAGAACATCGAGAGAGAGAGCCAGACGAAAACGAAAACGAAAACGAAAACATTAAAATTTTATTTAACCAGGGAAACATGAGATAAGCAATACAATGCTTTTTTCCACCCAGCCCTGGGGCAAATGGAACATTCAATAACAAAGTTAACTAAGTTAACTAACTTAGAGAGAGAGAGAGAGAGAGAGAGAGAGAGAGAGAGAGAGAGAGAGAGAGAGAGAGAGAGAGAGAGAGAGAGAGAGATGTGGCTCGCTTCTGAACTGCAAACAGCAAACTCTTCTCCAGTTTGAAGGTCATTGGTCAAAGTTCAAGGGCCGGTTTCTTTTGCAAGGCAATGGTTCAGGGGAAACAAATCTTGCTTCGCCACAAATATAGCAAGCACCAAATTACTTCCCTTTACTTGTCTACTGCACGGCTCTCACTCTGTCAAATGCTGCATGCAGATAGGTAGCTTGGTTAATCTGGGCCAAGTTCGAGAATGAAGGTCATTGGTGAAAGTTCAAGGACACTGGACCTGAAAATGCTGCCGTGCGGCTGGGCGATCCAGCGTTTTGACGCTCTAGCTACATTACTAAATCATAATATTAAATAATCAAAAAGGAATTGTTCGGAAATAATTAAGGTGAGTAATTTCATGGTGTGTGGGAGTGATCTTGCCTAATTCAATCGGTCAAACAGTTGAAGTCACTCTACCATCAGCTCTCGTAGCCTATCGACTCGTGCGTTTGAGCAGACATACAGCACTTTGAACAACCGTGCGTCATTCTAAAAACAATTACGTCATTTACTTTTTTTACATCAGTTTTATCAGTTTGTGGCCACTAGCCACACCCCTAATTTTTCAACAACAAAATGTTTGCAAGTCGCTGACTCGCACCCTGCGATTTCAAGCTCCGACGCCATTGTTGCATTGCTGCTATGGTATTTGACCGAGTAATGGAGGTAAGCAACTCTAATTTTCACAAAGTGCTCTCCCCTAGTTGTTGTTTTCCTTCCGAAAATCGTCTATTAACAACACCTTCCATTATGTTGTTTAAAGGGAGACTACAACATCCTAATCGTCGACTGGGGCCATGGGTCTCGAGGTACCTACCCTCAGGCTACAGCCAACTCGTTGCTCGTGGCGGCCCAGACTGGGGAAGCTGCTGAACTTCCTGCACGTGACCGATCACGTCACGGACCTCGCGCGCGTGCACCTGATTTGGTCACAGCCTGGGCGCGCAGATTTCTGGGAACGCCGCGGCCAAAGCGCCGGGAGTGGGCCGAATTACTGGTGAGTCAGTCAGTGAGTGAGTGAGTAGAGTGTGCGAGGGGTTGGGGGTGGGGTGGGGGGTGGGGGGGGGGGGGGGGGTTATGCTCATCAACAAAAAGTTAAGGACCGCTTCTTCACAAAGAGGCATTGTGTATTGAACGTAATTATAAATGAATATGAAAAAAAATATGATTTAAAAAAAAAAGATAATTGAATTAGGCATCCTCGAAATATGAAATGATTTGGTAGAGCAGTCTTGGAGAGAGAGAGTGTATGCTAGTCTGTCGTTTCCGACAATGACTGCCAGATAGCAGAGTGGGCAGATACTATTCTGGCGGGCTGGGCGAGAATAGTGGAGATGCCTTGCCCAGAGTACATCACCACTCTCTCGGCCAAAGAGATTTGAGGACACAGCTGGCGTTGAGGAAGGTCCCCCAAGGCCATCCCATCCCTTTGGCTGCAGCACCAGAGCCGGTACAAGGGCCCTCCCCCTCGTTCGAGAGTCATAGTCTTCCACAAGAGACTAAAACTGTACCATGATTTTCCATACCTGTAGAAAACCATCTATTGTAGAGCTCTCATGTTACTGTTGGCCCCTGCTACAGGCTAATGTCAACCGATGATAAAAGCCATTTCAGTAAAGGTGAAAAGAGAGAGCCCTTACAAAGACATGTTTATTAGACACACATATTGTGTACAAACTTGCATACTGTCAACATTGAACAACATTCATAAAAATACTAATTAATTATTTAATGTATGTAAATGATGCTAATTACATCAACATTGCATGTTTATCTGTCTGTCTGTTTGTCTGTATCCCCCCCCCCACCCCACCCCACCCCCAAAGGTCTGGATCCAGCGGAGCCCTATTTCAAAGATTTCGACAACGGTCACCGTCTGGACAAGAGTGACGCAGCGTTCGTTGACGTCATTCATACTGATGGTGACGACTTCAACTATTTACAAGGTATTTTCTTTGATATTAACTGCTTGCTTTACATCTAAGCTAAAGGTAAACGGATAATAAATCTACGTTTAGTCGAGTTCCCCTGCCGAAACTTATCTAATCAAATCTGTCAAACGAACTCATTCTCTATTTGCGAATTGTTTATTGTTTTGATTTGTGACATTTGAAAATAAAAGCGCTATTTAAACCAAAACAAAAGAAAAGCAAAGCAAGACACAATTATGGACCAAATTTTCTACAAGCTTTACGGTGCATTAATTGTTTTCTTTCCAACGCGGTCCATTACTCCAGCATGCTTCTGATTCCTGCAGGCAGTTATAATCGACAAACGTTTACATAAATGTTGTTTATACGCATATGCCTACATGATTCTGATTTCTGCAGGCAGTTATAATCGACAAACGTTTACATAAATGTTGTTTATACGCATATGCCTACATGATTCTGATTTCTGCAGGCAGTTATAATCGACAAACGTTTACATTTATTTATATGTACATGCCTATATGATTCTGATTTCAGTTATGATCGACGAACGTTTACATTTATTTATACGTATAATTATGCCTAATGATTCTGATTTCTGCAGGCAGTTATGATCGACAAACGTTTAAATTTATGTATACGCACATGCCTACATGATTCAGATTTCAGCTACGACTGACAAACATTTACATTTATGTATACGTATATGCCTACTACAAGCAAGCAGGTAGTTATGACTGACAACCGTTTACATTTATTCATACACATATATACCTACGTGATTCTGATTTCAGTTATGATCGACACACGTTTACATTTATCTTTATACGTGCATGCCTACGTGATTGTGATGTCTGCAGGTTACGGCATGAAGGATCCACTGGGTCACGTGGACTTCTACCCTAACGGAGGGGTGGATCAGCCTGGCTGTACCGACAATGCTGTGGGGGGCATCCTGGGGGCCATTGCAGGTGAGGTTGTTGTTGTATTACCCTGGCTGAAAGACTCCAGGGATTTACCCAACAGCCGAAGCACTTGAACACTATGGCACAAATGCAACAGCTAGGGATGAGAACATTACGTGTGTGGCAGTGTTTCATTACCCCGCCACGTGAGCAGCCACACTCCGACTTCGGAGGATTGGAGACGAGTGATGATGATGGTGGTGGTGATGATGACGATGATGATGACGACGATGATAATGATGATGATGATGATGGTGATGATGGTGGTGGTGGTGATGGTGGTGATGATTGTGACGAGGTAATGGGTTAAAAGGCTAAGTCTCTAGGGAAGACTTTAGATAATTTGCCTTTAGCCCACTTCTCTAGGGTATGGGAGATGAGCAACTTTCCCGGCCCCTTTTCATCTAATAAATTTATATTTGTGCCCGGGTTCTGGCTCGTATGGTTGTAAGAAATACAAGTGGTTGAATTGCTCTAAATGGCAGACAGAGAGAAGTAGGGTTTTACATGAAATTACAAGACTCCCACTCTCATCAGTCTGACCAAAGGGTTCAGGATTATTTGACACTTGTATTTTATTTACTCCCAAAATCTGCATAAGATTATGCAACAATAATAATAAAGCAGCTCAATGGCGCCAAAAACAAAATATGAATTAAAAAACAATGAAATCCGAAAGGATTCACAAGACTTTTGTCTTTCTATAAGGTTCGCCCCATGCCGGAAGGGTTACTAATTATATTCGGTGTCCGTAGGAAAGTTCAAATGATTGGCGCAGTCAGGTAGACTTAGCTGTTTGAAGTTCTGGGCTTGCTCGTCAGGTGAGAGTAGCTCCCAGTCATTCCGGTTACGGCTTCGCGGGATGGCACGGTTCAAGCGTGGTCTCCTCGCGGATTCTGGGTGCGGGTCGTCTTGGCGGCGGATCCCGTCTTGGTGCTTGGTGGAGTCCGGGATAATCTTCCGGCCCACGATGCCCTGCTGATAATCACAGGAGAAGGTGGATGTAGATCTCTATGGCTTAGAGACAAGGGGCTTCAGTCGGCAGGGAATTAGTGAATCCCAACCGGCTTGAAGGCTTCCCTTGTACAATAGCACTACATGTAGTTAATAAATAAACTGAATTTCAGTTAACAAACTGAGATCAGTAAAACATAAAAGGTGATCAATCCATCATCACTCTCCATCCAACACCTTGAAAGGAATGGTATCATAAAGTGCAAGATTGCGACCCATAGGTTTCCTACTAAAAATAGACAAAAGGGTTAGTAGGCATAAACTCCGGTTCTGGTACCAAAAGTGTTCAAGTCAAAAACACACACACACAAATAATCAGTGCACATAAATAGAATAGAATGTTTACCACTTCTTTTCTATAACATATCTATCTACTCCTTATTCATCATTGAACATAGGATCTAGATCAAAACTAGAGTCAAACAAACCAGATCTCAATCACCTGCCATCAATAATACTTACTAGTGGGCTTATTATGACTGGTTGTGAGTGTTGCTCTAGCTACGTTTCAGCATCTTGTGTGACAACTTTTTCTCACTACTCCAATTATAGCCTTCACTTTCAAACAATGAAAGCCTGCTATTGGTTTATAGCAGTCCACACGTCACAAGATTGCTGTTCTAATTGTACCGAACAATCACGCGCCTATTCCATCCTTATCACATTCCTGACATTCCTAACCTTGTGATTGGAACAGGAAAAACCATCTTCAAAGGGAGATAACCTCGGTTGTCACTTTCTTGTGATGAGACGGTAGAAAGGGGGGGGGGGGGGTGAAGGGAGATAACCAGCGGTAGGTGGTACGTGCTGACCGGGTAGACAAGTCGGACTTCAAACAGACAACGCCCTTACTCGGCGTTCTCTTTGAACGC
>CM065708.1:36575540-36583040 GCA_017654935.2 Phymorhynchus buccinoides
TACCACCCACACACACCACCCACTACACAGCCGCGCACTTTCGCACACGCACATCACACTTTTCGAACGCAAAACACCACAACCACGTACATTCCACGTTGCGCACATACGCCCTATCGCGCTCACACTCGCGCACACCCCCACAACCACCCACCCACCCACCCACCCAACACACACACACAAGCACACCACACACACACACACACACGGCGCGCGCGTGCAGCGCGCGCGCGCGCGCGCGCGCGACGCACACACACACACACACACACCAATACACTTTCACATTATAAAGTAAAATTTCAAAGCTTTCGTGACCCACAACTAGACGATGGTGGCATTTTGCTTCCTACTGCGGAGTCTACAAAGTAAAGAACAGCAAAACAACATGAAAAGAAAATACCTTGGGGGACATTTTCGAATTTCCAAACAACTTGACTAATCTGAAACCACGATAAACGTTCCACAGGTCACGCTTGACCCCCTTGGTGTATCTGCTCAGTCTAGTCGTGATTGACCTGGGCCTGTATTCACGTTGAGATAGCATGAGACTTAGCATCATGCTAACTTAGAAGATCTTCCAAAAGTCCTATTAAATCCTATAGGACATTGGAAGAGCTTCTAAGTTAGCGGTCATGCTAAGTCTCATGCTATCTCAACGTGAATACAGGCCCAGCTTCTAACTGACCGTTGCAGTTTGTGCGTCCGTTTGGGCCTTTTTGGTTTCTGCGGGGACATGAACATTGCTATTAGAAACCCCAAAATAGTGCTCTATAAATACCCAATGTTCTTTCTTCTTCTTCTTCTGCGTTCCCAGGCCATTATGGCCATAATGGGTAAGGTACGTTTGTGTCCGGTTTTCAGTTTTCATTGTTCTATTTGTAAGATCGTTTTTGGAAAGAATAAGGAAGGAGAATGGGGGCCAATAAGTCAGAAAGATAGTAGATGATAGAAAGCAAAGGGAAAAGGCAGAGTCAAAGAGAGTGACAGATTAGAGGAAGCTACAAGCACAGAACTTCCAGAAGGTGGGGGAACTATTTTTACAAAAGAACCCCCGTATCCTCACGGAGAAACTCAATGTTCAATATGGACTTTTTTGTTTTCAAAAGTATGACAATACCAATCATATTTTAACTGACGCAAATATTGACATTACTTAAATTACAAAATTAATGTTGTCCACGCCTATTGGAAGCTTACTGTAGATGATTTGCTTTGTGTGTTGTCCCCCCCCCCCCACCCACCCCACCCACAAACACACACCCTTTTATGCATGCATGCATTTCTTTTTAATGGTACAAGTTTTTATTGTTGTCTAAAATCACTTTTGATGTGAAAAGAAATTAAATTAAAGATTCATTCATTCATACATTTTTTTTTTCGTGTGTATGTTTGCTTTGTTATCTTCATTATATTTACAGAATTGATGAGAGCAACAGCCTTTTGATTAATGTAGCATATTTCAAGCTTTAACACAAAAAACCCATTCTGACTTAAAGATGGAAAAAACATAAATACGAACTCTATTTAAGAAGGAGAAGAAGAAAACAGTTGCTTATTATGCTTTGCATGTGGGCCTATTGTCCCATAATAATGGGTCTATGCTAAATGAAAATCACACACACACACACACACACACACACACACACACACACACACACACACACACACACACACACACACACACAACAACAACATACAGTATTTATACGGCGCTGAATATTGATATAAATCAAATCAAAGCGCACACACACGTTAGCATTCAAAGCGCATTCAAACAAAAACGCAATACAAAGCGAACACACACGGATAACATAAATGGAATATAGCAGAACCAGACCTAATGGCAAGAGAGAGAAGAGAAAGAGAGCGGATCTTTAATGACGGGGGAACAGGGGGGTTTTGAGGTTAGCTTTGAAAGCAGAGAAGGTATGTCGGTCGCTGACAGAGGGAGAGAGAGAAGTTTGTTCACACACACACACACACACCACACACACACACACACACACACACACACCAACACACACACAACACACACACACACACACACACACACACACACAACACACACACAACACACACACACACCACACACAGACACACACACACACACCGTATAATGAATCATGAACTTTCCCCACTGTGTGGCCCACTTTTCTTTTATCACGCTCAGCTATGCTCCTATCTCTCAATTGGACATTCCAAGACACACCTACTTATCCCCCCCCCCCCTTCTTGCGCTTTATCTCCCTCTGTCCATCCCTTATCTTCCCTGTCCTCCGCTTCCATCTTCCACCGATTCCTGACCCCCCCCCCCCCCCCCCTCCTTTCAACTTTCTTCCAGATCTCTCTTTGACACGATTTCGTTTCCTGAGTATATAATTATAAGGCAAAGTCTCCAGTCCACAAATACTGACGGATTTATGAGTAGGCTTAAACAGAAAGAAGCTTTGGGAGACCCAATGCTTCTAAATTAAACTGATACAGGACTTTAGCACGCGCATATTATTTCACACCTAATTTTAGAAGAAAGGCAGAACATACGAAAAGCATTGGTGCCTTAAATATCTTCACAAACAAACAAATAAAGACACGAACATCATGGCAGGCAAGTTTCTTCCCGCCATTTTCGCCATCGTCACTTCCTGTATCGTCGCTACGCATGCGCTGCTGTCGTTGAACAAACGCGCTTCCTCGACGTGCTACCAAGGCCTGGGGTGTTTCTCCACTTTCTCCACCTTGCACAGTTTGCCCTCTTCCCCGGAACAGATCGCCACGACCTTCACCTTGGTCACGAGGGCCAGCTCGCGCGCCGCTTTCCTCAAGGCCACGGATGACGTCACTTCCTGGCAGGCCTCTCTGGCCGGAAGCGGAACCGACGCCAGCAAAGAGGTGAAGGTCATCACCCACGGTTACCTGGATTCCGGGCACACCGCCTGGGTGCCCAAGATGGCGGAGGAGCTTCTGAAGCATGTGAGTTTCAATATGAGAGAGATGGGGGGTTGTTGAGAGAGAAGAGATGCAGGGAGGTGGGGGAGAGAGGGGGGAGGGAGAGAGAGGAGGGAGAGGGAGAGGGGGAGAGTGGGGGGAGAGAGAGAGGGTGGAGATAGAGAGGGGGAGGGAGAGAGGGAGGCAAGCTTAGAGAGAGAGAGGGAGGTGGGGGTCAGACGAGAGAGAGAGAGAGAGAGAAAGGGGTGGGGGAGGAAGAGAGGGAGGTAGAGAGAGAGAGAGAGAGAGAGAGGGGGAGAGAGAGATAGAGAGAGAAAGAGAGAAGGGGGTCAGAGATAGAGGGGGAGAGAGAGAGAGAGATAGAGGGAGAGAGATGAGAGATAGAGAGAGAGAGAGAGAAGAGATCCGAGAGAGAGAGAGAGAGAGAGAGTTAGAGAGAGAGTGAGAGAGAGAGAGCAGTGGGTCAGAGAGAGATGAGAGAGACGGAGAGAGGGGGGCGTCAGAGAGAGGGTGATGTCAGATGAGAGGAGAGAGAGAGAGAGGAGAGAGAATGAGGCGGGAGAATGAGAGAGAGTGAGAGAGAAGGGAGAGAGTGGAGAGGAGAGAGAGCGATCGAGAGATTAGAGATTTTGAGAGAGAGATTGAGTAGAGAGAGAGATGAGGGAGAGAGAGAGAGAGAGGAGAGAGAGAGGAGAGAGAGAGTACTTGCCCTTAATAACTTTGTTGTCTTCGTCGAGCGTTGCTGTAAAATTGGCAGTTGTCCTGAACATCGCCAATTTGTTGTGCCATTTTTCCCCCCCATTTTTTTTTATTTTTATATGTTTGTTATACCACAGTCTGTGGCCATTAAGAAGGAGGCATTTTCTCCCTCTAATTGTCTCAGGAAGGAACGCTTTCCAGTTGGTGTTTCGTGAGAGTGAGAGAGAGAGAGAAGAGAGAGAGGGACCATGAGACATTCGCATCCAAGGAGAAGTGAGAGTGAGAGACGTTGGAGAGAGAGAGATAACTAGAGACGAGAGAGAGAGAGAGGGGAGAGAGAGAGAGAGGGGGGGAGAGAGAGGGATTGACAGAGAGAGAGAGAGGAGAGAGAAGAGGTGAGAAGAGAGAGGAGAGAGAGGAGAGAGAGAGATTGAGAGATGAGAAGAAGAGATGGATTCCAGGACGAAAGAGGAGATCGAGAGAGAGAGAGAGCAGAGGAAGAGAGACGAGGACCGAGAGAGGAAGGGACGAGAGAGAGAGAGAGAGAGAGAGAGAGAGAGAGAGAATGTGCGCATTTGACTAAATGAACTGCAAACAGCAAACTCTTCTCCAGTTTGAAGGTCATTGGTCAAAGTTCAAGATCGCTGGGGCCCTGGTTTTTGTGTGCAAAACAATGGTTCAGGGGAAACAAATGTTGCTTTACCACAAATAGCAAGCACCAAATTATTCCCTTCCCTTTACTTGTATTTTACGTACTTGTCTACCGCTCGGCTCTCACTCTGTCAAATGTTGCATGAGAGAGATAGCTTGGTTAATCTGGGCCAAGTTCGAGATGAAGGTGAAAGGTCAAGGACACTGGACCTGAAAATGCTGCTGTGCGGCTGGTTGATCTAGCGTTTTCACGCTCTAGTTATATTATTAAATCATAATATTAAATAATCAATAGGAATTGTTCGGAAATAATTAAGGTGGAGTAAAGTTTCATGGTGTGTGGGAGTGATCTTATCTTGCCTAATTCAATCGGTCAAAACAGGGGAAGTCACTCTATCCTTCAGCTCTCGTAGCCTATCGACTCGTGCGTTTGAGCAGACAGACATACAGCACTTTTGAAAAACCGTGTGCGTCATTCTAAAAAACAATCTACGTCATTTTTTTTTTTTTTTACATCAGTTTTTATCAGTTTGTGGCAACTGGCCACACCCTAATTTTTCAAAAAAAAAATGTTTGCAAGTCGCTGACTCGCCATCTGCGATTTCAAGCTTCGACGCCATTGTTGCATTGCTGCTATGGTATTTGACCGAGTAAGTGGAGGTAATACAACTCTAATGTTCACAAAGTGCTCTCCCCTAGTTGTTTTTTTTCCTTCCGAAAATCGTCTATTTAACAACACCGTTCCATTATGTTGTTTAAAAGGGTTATTGCCTTTCTTACCATACATACAGCTGTATTTTAGGAAACATGTTTTAGCTAGTAACCTTTTTGGAATAACTAGCCCTAACCCTAGCCCTAAACCTACCCCTACCCCCCCCCCCCCCCCCCCTATAAGACGGAAAAACGCAACGAACCACAACTGTGACAAATCGCGGTGTACTGCAGTACATAGTGGGGGGTAGGGTTAGGCTTAGGGTTAGGGTTAGGCTAGGGTTAGGGCTAGGGTTAGTATTCCAAAAGGTTATTAGCTGAAAATGTTCCTAAAATACAGCTTTATGGTAAGAAAGGCAAAAACGGAAAAATAGAAATTAACCGAGAAATGCAGGGGGGTGGCACATCTTTACCTTTACCAAAGGGAGACTACAACATCCTAATCGTCGACTGGGGGTCACGGGTCTCGAGGCACCTACCCTCAGGCTACAGCCAACTCGCTGCTCGTGGCGGCCCAGCTGGGGAAGCTGCTGAACTTCCTGCACGTGACCGATCACGTGGACCTCGCGCGCGTGCACCTCATTGGTCACAGCCTGGGCGCGCAGATTTCTGGGAACGCCGCGGCCAAAGCGCCGGGAGTGGGCCGAATTACTGGTGAGTCAGTCAGTGAGTGAGTGAGTGAGTCAGTGAGTGTGCGAGGGGTTGGGGGGGTGGGTGGTGGGGAGGGGGGGGGGGTTACTCATCAACAAAAAGTTAAGGACCGCTTCTTCACAAAGAGGCATTGTGTATTGAACGTAATTATAAATGAATATGAAAAAAAATATGATTTAAAAAAAATGATAATTGAATTAGGCATCCTCGAAATATGAAATGATTTGGTAGAGCAGTCTTGGAGAGAGAGAGTGTATGCTAGTCTGTCGTTTCCGACAATGACTGCCAGATAGCAGAGGGGGCAGATACTATTCTGGCGGGCTGGGCGAGAATAGTGGAGATGCCTTGCCCAGAGTACATCACCACTCTCTCGGCCAAATAGATTTGAGGACACAGCTGGCGTTGAGGAAGGTCCCCCCAAGGCCCATCCCATCCCTTTGGCTGCAGCACCAGAGCCGGTGCAAGGGCCCCCTCGTTCGAGAGTCACAGTCTTCCACAAGAGACTAAACTGTGCCATGATTTTCCATACCTGTAGAAAACCATCTATTGTACAGTTCTCATGTTACTGTTGGCCCCTACTACAGGCTGATGTCAACCAGTGGTGAAAGCCATTTCAGTAAAGGTGAAAAGAGAGAGCCCTTACAAAGACATGTATATTAGACACACACATTGTGTACAAACTTGCATACTGTCAACATTGAACAACATTCATAAAAATACTAATTAATTATTTAATGTATGTAAATGATGCTAATTACATCAACATTGCATGTTTATCTGTCTGTCTGTTTGTCTGTATCCCCCCCCCCCCCCCTCATCCTGCCCCCAAAGGTCTGGATCCAGCGGAGCCCTATTTCAAAGATTTCGACAACGGTCACCGTCTGGACAAGAGTGACGCAGCGTTCGTTGACGTCATTCATACTGATGGTGACGACTTCAACTATTTACAAGGTATTTTCTTTGATATTAACTGCTTGCTTTACATCTAAGCTAAAGGTAAACGGATAATAAATCTACGTTTAGTCGAGTTCCCCTGCCGAAACTTATCTAATCAAATCTGTCAAACGAACTCATTCTCTATTTGCGAATTGTTTATTGTTTTAATTTGTGACATTTGAAAATAAAAGCACTATTTAAACCAAAGCAAAAGAAAAGAAAAGCAAGACACAATTATGGACCAAATGTTCTACAAGCTTTACGGTGCATTAATTGTTTTCTTTCCAACGCGGTCCATTACTCCAGCATGATTCTGATTTCTGCAGGCAGTTATAATCGACAAACGTTTACATAAATGTTGTTTATACGCATATGCCAACATGATTCTGATTTCTGCAGGCAGTTATAATCGACAAACGTTTACATAAATGTTGTTTATACGCATATGCCTACATGATTCTGATTTCTGCAGGCAGTTATAATCGACAAACGTTTACATAAATGTTGTTTATACGCATATGCCTACATGATTCTGATTTCTGCAGGCAGTTATAATCGACAAACGTTTACATACATTTTGTTTATACGCATATGCCTACATGATTCTGATTTCTGCAGGCAGTTATAATCGACAAACGTTTACATAAATGTTGTTTATACGCATATGCCTACATGATTCTGATTTCTGCAGGCAGTTATAATCGACAAACGTTTACATAAATGTTGTTTATACGCATATGCCTACATGCTTCTGATTCCTGCAGGCAGTTATAATCGACAAACGTTTACATACATTTTGTTTATACGCATATGCCTACATGATTCTGATTTCTGCAGGCAGTTATAATCGACAAACGTTTACATAAATGTTGTTTATACGCATATGCCTACATGATTCTGATTTCT
>CM065708.1:36593040-36598040 GCA_017654935.2 Phymorhynchus buccinoides
TGTCTGCAAGTCGCTGACTGGCATCCTGCGGCTTCAAGCTTCGACGCCATTGGTGTATTGTTGCTATGGTATTTGACCGAGTAATGGAGGTAAAAAAAATGTAATTTTCACGAAGTGATCTCCCCTAGTTTTTTTTCTCTCCGAAAATCGTTTATTTTCACCAACATATTACTGGTTGAAGCATAGTTTTGTTTTTATCATTTTATTTCTACCAAAAAATCTCCGTTTATATCTCTGTTGGTTCATCTGTTTGTTTGCCTTTTGAGTCCGTTAATAACTTTCTTGTTTTTGTTTGTGGCTCAAGCCACAAACCTATAACTCACTTTGTCGGTCGGTCTGTCGGTCTGTCGTTCCAAAATTGTCGCACATTTTGACAACATTGTCGCACTTCAAATCGAGGCTACACTTCTGGCCGCTCTTTAAAATGATGTATTTTAAAAGCGTACAAAATAATAAACATACGTAATACAGACACTACAACAGACACGACGAGTATGCGGTGCTTCTTTTGATGAGTATAAGTAGGATACATAGTTTTAAATGTTTTCCAAAAGATATAAAAAGTTACGAAATGGTGCAGAGATAACATTCTGGTTTACAGATTAAACTGATTGAAAAGCCAGGGGAGGTAACTCATGATTGGAGTGGTAAAAATAGACCGCGTGCCACAAACTATTGCGATTTCGCGCTTGTTTTTAATGGATTTCTCTTAGAAAATTAAACGTTTGCTCCGTTAATAAATACATTAAGTTTTCTAGACCGTCATTGTGTTAAATACGTGTTTACATTCCCCGAAGACGGAGTGTGGCTGCCCACGTGGCGGGGTAATAAAAAACGGTCACACACGTATTGTTCTCAGCCCTAGCTGATGCACTTTGTACCATACTGTTCAAGTGCTTCCGCTGTTGGGATGATCCCTGGAGTCTTTTAGCCAGGGTAAGCCAACAACAACAACACCAATACGTGTTTACTAAATATATTTCTGTCACAAGTATTTGAGTTTCATGCACAGTATTGCTACACAAACTTAAGAAACGATAATCATACTAATTTCCAAAATTGTAAATAGTTACGGCATAATTAAAAAGACATATCTGTTCTGAAGTAATTAGTAGGCTATTATTCTTAATATACAGTATTTTAAGCACACCAGGCAACAGAACAGTTTTCTACCAATACAGTTTGTTTATTTATATTTGTTTGTTTGTTTTCTTTCATAAAAGCAAGATTATCATTGGCAATTTAAAAGAAAAAGAAACAGTGTACTTTCAGAGCCCCTGGATCTCTCTTTTTTGTTGTTTTATTTATTTTGCAAATCTTCTAGTTAGACCTTTTAAAGATACACTGACGCACCACGATTAAGTCCCTTGGTTTTTTTCTGGGTAGCTGTGACCCACATACAAATGTCCCCAAGTTCAAATTGAGGCTCCTCTTTAGAATGATTTTCGCTTTGAATTTGGGGGCATTTGTATGGTAGTGAGACCTGGTCAAAACAAGATTTCTTTCCAGCTATAAGAGGGAAAACACGTGAAACCCGTGATTTTGACACGTGATCTGGTGTGTCTTTAAATGATATTTTTTTGTATATAGAGAGAATCGCCATTATCACGAGAACGACAAGGAGAAACACATGGTGGCGCTGCATACGGAAGTGGGGCCAGTGTCAGGGGTCAAGGTCAGGTTCCACAGGGGTGACGGACTTCCGGCCATCAGCACGGCTCACCACATCACCGTGCATAAGATCATCGTGCAGGATGCCGTCAATATGCGAAAGTGAGTATAATATGCGAATGCGAGTATGCGAGTAAACGTCTCCCCAAACCGTCTCAGCTGTGCCAACCGAACCCACAAGAAAAATCTAATTAGAGAGATGATTCTTAAAGGGGCACCCTGACGGATGAGTTTTTTGCAAGAAACACGTCGAGGTCACCAGGGTCGAGTTTCTCTAGATAACGGTCACCGCGCGAATAACGCTTACGCCAAACGGGGTTCTAGGAAACACTTTAGAAAACGTTTGCGGAAGAATATTACAAGCTCTTGTCTGATTGGTCAACAACAAAAATATTTTAAACAAACTTTAATGGACCAATCAACAGCAAGAAACGTATTCACCCCCTACTAGTTCCGGATAGTTCGCCGCTTGCTCGGTGTTTGGCAAGAACAAAACGCGAACTATCGGCAAACGAAGGGTGTTTCGCAGACCGTTTTTGCCGATTTGAGCGAGCGCAACGTAACGTTAGCCCTTGTGAAACAGGCCCCCTGGAAAACACCCTTTACAGAGATCGCAACACTCACATTGATCTGGTTTCCTAGAAATCAAACCGTCAAATCGGCGATTCCTCCTTGGCGGAGGTGTTGGAAGTCAAATTCTTTCAGCGAGAGCCTTCTCTTTACTAATTGGAGTCTGAGTCGCTTAGACAAAAATCACGACATTTCCACAATACAAGCCTTTTTATTTAAAGTTTACCAAAAGAAGTTTCGCTCACAAGAAAGGAAATTGCTCCTTTTTTTTTTAACTGCACTACAAAGAAGAAAAAAACTCCAAGCACAATTAGTGGCCTCCACCCACCCTATCCAACATGGCTTCTCTCTCCGGCATCTCCGCCAAGGAGGAATCGCCGTTTTGACGGTTTGATTTCTAGGAAACCAGAGCAAAGTGAGTGTTCCGATCCTTGAAAAGGCTGTCTTTCTGGTGACCTCGACGTGTTTCTTGCAAAAACTCGAGCGAGCGAAAATGGAGTTTTACGTCCTCTCGGTCTGAACCAGACACATATGGGACATTTGTAAATACAAATATGGTGGGAACAATACTGGAGGCAATGCCCGGAGGCAGTACGAAACCAGTACAGTCCCGATTTTTTAATTTTTGGGATTAAATATTATTGCAAAAACTCAATCGCAGTGTGCACCTTTAAGGTCTGTGTACACGTGAACATGTTTAACTCTTTCCCCATGGCAACACGGTGCTGTGCAATTCATATTATCCCTGTGTTGCCATGGGGAAAGAGTGAAAACTGGCAACGTGTACTGTGACCTTCAGAGATGGGCTAATGAAGCACCACATCACATCAGTGAGCACATGATTGTTGTGCAAGATGCCGTCAATTATGCACAAGTGAGTATGCGGATGCGATTGTGAATAGTAATTCACTTTGAAATACATGTATGTACGAGAGAGAAAGTGAGAGAACAATGGGCGATGGTTTACTGAGTCGGGCCATCTGCCCATGTCAGAGGGAATAGTGTGGTAAAGGCCATATGAAATCACACAGGGAGAGAGAGAGAGAGAGAGAGAGAGAGAGAGAGAGAGAGAGAGAGAGAGAGAGAGAGAGAGAGAGAGGGGGGAGGAGGGGGGGGGGGGGGGGGGTCGACTGAAACTGAAACTAAATCTGCGGAAAAAAAGACTTTAATACACTCAAGGATAGAGATTTTATGCCAAGCCTATTCTTCCAATCTGTCCTTGAGAGAGAGAGAGAGAGAGAGAGAGAGAGAGAGAGAGAGAGAGAGAGAGAGAGAGAGAGAGAGAGAGAGAGAGAGAGAGAGAGAGAGAGAGAGAGAGAGAGAGAGAGAGAGAGAGAGAGTGGAGTCAGGAGTCAGTCAGGAGTCAGGACATTTTTAATTGTTAGGCCATGCCCATACAATGGAGTGAGTGTGACAACAACAACAAATTGACATTACATTATTAACTTGACATTACAAAACATTACATAAATCTTGCCGAACTTTCAAAGCTTTAAAGATAAAAACAGCCACTTTTCTTACAATACTTTTGTTTGTACAAGAAAGTAATAACACAAATTTAAACATAGAAGGATTGTTATAATACTTTTTTGGAATAAGTTCTCTTGGAAGGGTGTCATACATGGGACAAACAAACAAAAAGTGGATTTCTGACTCGGGAATATGATTACAATAAGGACAATATACATTTCTATTTGAGTAAATTTTAAACCTGGACAAAGTGTTTCGTGCTTTGATATTCACAATTTCACACAAATGGGTACTTAAAGTAAAAGTTTGCTTAAAGGATGCATATACATAATTAAAAGTGTGCGACTCTAAGCTTGCATGCCAATCTTGTTGAAAACAATCTATAAATCTTTGTTTGAATACTGCCAAGAATGCTTTTGTATTACCAACTCCTTGTGCTTCCCAAACCTCCCCAAAGCCAAAACGGTACAAAATATTTCTAACTTTACAAGCCCATGTATCATAATTTTGTTTCTGAAGGTTTGACAGCATATTATAGGCTTTTTTTGGGTATCTACTACCATCCATCTGTATAAGACGTAACCAAAATTTTATGCATCTCAAACGTGTTGCAACATGCAAAGGATACCTACCCGTTTCACCATATATCAAGTGTTTTGGCGATTTGGGGTTAACTCCCATGAATCGCTTGAGTGCAAACAAATGGACTTTTTCTATTATCTCTTGTTTTTTTGCTAAACCCCAAATCTCTGCACCATAAGTTAGAACTGGTTGCACTTGACAATCAAAAAGCTCAAAAAATATTCTAGGTGAAGAGAGAGAGAGAGAGAGAGAGAGAGAGAGAGAGAGAGAGAGAGAGAGAGAGAGAGAGAAGAGAGAGAGAGAGAGAGAGAGAACACTGAACACTTGAACTGGTTGATTCACTTTGGCCATATTTCACCACAATACAACCCATTAAAGGGTAAGGGAAAAAAGACAACAAAAAAACCAAAAACAATCGCACATCGCTAATACTATCTAAGTATGTGTAGCGCAATATTTAAAAAAGAAAAGAAAATGCTTACATTCAGTAATGCTATTTTAAGTATGAGCAGTGCAATATTATTCTTTACCTTTCAATTTTGATTCCTTCAAAATTGCAATATCATAGTTTCGACAGCTTACGTCTTACAAAGGTCACATACAAAATTATTGGTTGCTAAAACCGAGAGAGAGGAGAGAGAGAGGGAGAAGATGAAAGATTATAGCCCCGAGAGAGAACAGAAGTATTATGTTAAGATTAACCCTCA
>CM065708.1:36608040-36610540 GCA_017654935.2 Phymorhynchus buccinoides
TTACTTTACACAAAACACATTGATAAACTGATCTCTCTCTTTACTTTACACAAAACACATTGATAAACTGATCTCTCTCTTTACTTTACACAAAACACATTGATAAACTGATCTCTCTCTTTACTTTACACAAAACACATTGATAAACTGATCTCTCTCTTTACTTTACACAAAACACATTGATAAACTGATCTTTCACTTTACTTTACACAAAACACTTTGATAAACTGATCTCTCTCTTTACTTTACACAAAACACATTGATAAACTGATCTCTCTCTTTACTTTACACAAAACACATTGATAAACTGATCTCTCTCTTTACTTTACACAAAACACATTGATAAACTGATCTCTCTCTTTACTTTACACAAAACACATTGATAAACTGATCTCTCTCTTTACTTTACACAAAACACATTGATAAACTGATCTCTCTCTTTACTTTACACAAAACACATTGATAAACTGATCTCTCTCTTTACTTTACACAAAACACATTGATAAACTGATCTCTCTCTTTACTTTACACAAACACATTGATAAACTGATCTCTCTCTTTACTTTACACAAAACACATTGATAAACTGATATTATCAGTTATTGGGATTTGCGAGTGTGATATTGCTTTTATCCTATCTCAAGTGGCTTGCTGTTTATCACACGAGGTCAAAACCGAGGGTGATAAACAGCAAGCCACGAGAGATAGGATAAAAGCAATATCACACTCGCAAATCCTAATAACGGATATATACTGATATTTTACCTATTTCAGGTGATAATCAAACACGCAACGAAGAAGCGAGACGGCCATGCATGCAGATCTAAAATAATACTAACCACTTCACCGTAGCAAGAAAATCCTACTCATCCACAAATAATATAGTTCTCCAAGTTAGAAAGTCGTGAGCTATTTTGATCTTGCTCATTGATACATTATGAAAGGAAACTAATCACAGGCCATAGTTATTGTCATTTCGCCAATGACGAACTTTCAATGATGACGTAATTTCAGTGATTGCGTAAGTTCACTAAGATGACGTTTTTTGGTGTCCTGCTCAGAAGGCGCTATTTGCAGTGACACTAACTTTGAGCATAGGTTGCCAGCCGCTATTTTTATAATTTGCAATTTCACTAAAAGTTACTATTCACAATTATTTTTTCAATGTAAAATGTTCATCAGAAACAACTTTTTGCATTTATCGGGTTAAGGCATAGGGTTAGGAGTATGTTTGGGCTTTTTGTTTTACTAAACATAACTTGATGCAAATAAAGAAAATATGGCTTGAGTACTGCAGATAGTCGCATGCGAGTGTATGAGAATGATAATGATATGTCAAGATAAATAACTGTGACGTCAAGTTTCTAATAGCAACGGTGTATTCTTACACGCGTTTACACTAAGCCTATGGGTAAATATACGCAAATGATATGTCAAGACATTGTTTTATATCACACGCTTCCAGGCCTCTAAGCACTACTTGAAGATCGGTATATATCTCTTTACTTTACACAAAACACATTGATAAACTGATCTCTCTCTTTACTTTACACAAAACACATTGATAAACTGATCTCTCTCTTTACTTTACACAAAACACATTGATAAACTGATCTCTCTCTTTACTTTACACAAAACACATTGATAAACTGATCTCTCTCTTTACTTTACACAAAACACATTGATAAACTGATCTCTCTCTTTACTTTACACAAAACACATTGATAAACTGATCTCTCTCTTTACTTTACACAAAACACATTGATAAACTGATCTCTCTCTTTACTTTACACAAAACACATTGATAAACTGATCTCTCTCTTTACTTTACACAAAACACATTGATAAACTGATCTCTCTCTTTACTTTACACAAAACACATTGATAAACTGATCTCTCTCTTTACTTTACACAAAACACATTGATAAACTGATCTCTCTCTTTACTTTACACAAAACACATTGATAAACTGATCTCTCTCTTTACTTTACACAAAACACATTGATAAACTGATCTCTCTCTTTACTTTACACAAAACACATTGATAAACTGATCTCTCTCTTTACTTTACACAAAACACATTGATAAACTGATCTCTCTCTTTACTTTACACAAAACACATTGATAAACTGATCTCTCTCTTTACTTTACACAAAACACATTGATAAACTGATCTCTCTCTTTACTTTACACAAAACACATTGATAAACTGATCTCTCTCTTTACTTTACACAAAACACATTGATAAACTGATCTCTCTCTTTACTTTACACAAAACACATTGATAAACTGATCTCTCTCTTTACTTTACACAAAACACATTGATAAACTGATCTCTCTCTTTACTTTACACAAAACACATTGATAAACTGATCTCTCTCTTTACTTTACACAAAACACATTGATAAACTGATCTCTCTCTTTACTTTACACAAAACACATTTGATATTCTGATCTCTCTTGTTTTGTTCTTCGTTTTGTCGCCTTACACTATCCCATT
>CM065708.1:36613040-36618040 GCA_017654935.2 Phymorhynchus buccinoides
AACGGTTTTCAAAAGAACGCGGCCAGCCGGACAGGCGGACGCACGCACGCACGCACGGACGGATGGATGAAACTAAAACAATACTCCCCGAAGCTTCGCTCGGGAACTAATGTTACTAAAGAGCAGTACAAAGAAACAAAGACAGATACTGTAAGAAGAAAGAATGGCGTGCCTAATATGCATCCCCACTCTCTCGCCCGCGAGTATTTCAAAATACTCACTGCATAAAACAAATGAAGGTCTAATCAAGGTAATGGCTAACCAGACTCGCTAAGGCTACAGCACAGAAAGCTCGAGCTAGTTTGAGAATCATTGTCTCACCCCATTGTCCTAGTTTGAGAATCATTGTCTCTTCCATTGTACCAGTTTGAGAATCATTGTCTTCCATTGTCCCAGTTTGAGAATCATTGTCTTCCATTGTCCCAGTTTGAGAACCATTGTCTCACTTATTGTCTCAGTTTGAGAACCATTGTCTCTGTTATTGTCCCAGTTTGAGAACCATTGTCTCTCCTATTGTCCCAGTTTGAGAACCATTGTCTTTCATTGTCCCAGTTTGAGAATCATTGTCTTCCATTGTCCCAGTTTGAGAATCATTGTCTCACATTGTCTCAGTTTGAGAACCATTGTCTCTGTTATTGTCCCAGTTTGAGAACCATTGTCTCCCAGTGTTATTGTCCCAGTTTGAGAATCATTGTCTTCCATTGTCCCAGTAGTTTGAGAACCATTGTCTCATTGTCTTGTCTTCCATTGTCCCAGTTTGAGAATCATTGTCTCACTTATTGTCCCAGTTTGAGAACCATTGTCTCATCCATTGTCCCAGTTTGAGAACCATTGTCTTCCATTGTCCCAGTTTGAGAACCATTGTCTCACTTATTGTCCCAGTTTGAGAACCATTGTCTCTGTTATTGTCCCAGTTTGAGAACCATTGTCTCTCCATTGTCCCAGTTTGAGAACCATTGTCTCTTCATTGTCCCAGTTTGAGAATCATTGTCTCTTCCATTGTCCCAGTTTGAGAATCATTGTCTCTTCCATTGTCCCAGTTTGAGAATCATTGTCTCTTCCATTGTCCCAGTTTGAGAATCATTGTCTCTTCCATTGTCCCAGTTTGAGAACCATTGTCTCTTCCATTGTCCCAGTTTGAGAATCATTGTCTCTTCCATTGTCCCAGTTTGAGAATCATTGTCTCTCCATTGTCCCAGTTTGAGAACCATTGTCTCTTCCATTGTCCCAGTTTGAGAACCATTGTCTCTCCATTGTCCCAGTTTGAGAACCATTGTCTCATTCCATTGTACCAGTTTGAGAACCATTGTCTCTTCCATTGTCCCAGTTTGAGAACCATTGTCTCTTCCATTGTACCAGTTTGAGAACCATTGTCTTCCATTGTCCCAGTTTGAGAACCATTGTCTCTGTCCATTGTCCCAGTTTGAGAACCATTGTCTCTTCCATTGTCCCAGTTTGAGAACCATTGTCTCCATTGTCCCAGTTTGAGAATCATTGTCTCTTCCATTGTTTTGAGAATCATTGTCTCTTCCATTGTACCAGTTTGAGAATCATTGTCTCTTCCATTGTCCCAGTTTGAGAATCATTGTCTCTTCCATTGTCCCAGTTTGAGAATCATTGTCTCTTCCATTGTCCCAGTTTGAGAACCATTGTCTCTGTTATTGTCCCAGTTTGAGAACCATTGTCTCTGTTATTGTACCAGTTTGAGAACCATTGTCTCTGTTATTGTCCCAGTTTGAGAATTGTCTCTGTCTCATTGTACCAGTTTGAGAACCATTGTCTTGAGTTTGAGAACCATTGTCTCTTCCATTGTACCAGTTTGAGAACCATTGTCTCTCCATTGTCCCAGTTTGAGAACCATTTGTCCCAGTCTCAGAACCATTGTCTCTGTTATTGTCCCAGTTTGAGAACCATTGTCTCTGTTATTGTACCAGTTTGAGAATCATTGTCTCATCCATTGTACCAGTTTGAGAACCATTGTCTCATCCATTGTACCAGTTTGAGAATCATTGTCTCACATTGTCCTAGTTTGAGAATCATTGTCTCACATTGTCCTAGTTTGAGAATCATTGTCTCACATTGTCCTAGTTTGAGAATCATTGTCTCATCCATTGTACCAGTTTGAGAATCATTGTCTCACTTATTGTCCTAGTTTGAGAATCACTGTCTCATCCATTGTCCTAGTTTGAGAATCATTCTTCTTCTTCTTCTTCTTCTTCTTCTTCTTCTTCTTCTTCTTCTTCTTCTTCTTCTTCTTCTTCTTCTGTTTCTTCTTCTTCTTCTTCTTCTTCTTCTTCTTCTTCTTCTTCTTCTTCTTCTTCTTCTTCTTCTTCTTCTTCTTTTTCTCTTCTTCTTCTTCTTCTGGGCCTTGATAGACCATTTTCATAGAATTTCTATCATCTTCAATAAATCATAACATTGTTTTAAGTTCTTGCTCTTATTAATTAAACAGAAGGAAAAACAATCACCATCTCAACAGCGATGCTAGTCAAAACAAAAAGCAATACTCACACATTTAAAAAAAACATTACTGAGGTCTCCAAAACTCTACTCGGACATACTCAACGTAGTCCGTACAGAATCATTCGCCACCAAAGTTGTCACCGACTGCTCTCTCACTCCACCCCCTCTCTCTCCTCCTCCTCCACCTCCTCCTCCTCTTCTCCTCCCCATCAACGTCGTCATCGCCGTTTCATCTATCGTCCTCGTCGTCCTTGCCGTGGTGGTGGTGGTTGGGGATAGAGATAAGGGGGAGGGAGGGTGGGAGGCGCAGAGAGCGAGGAACCGAGAGCAGTACATGGAGAGGAACAGCGACCGGAAGTTGGCACCGGAAGCCAGGAAGATGACGATGCTGCAGCAAAAGTTGAAGTAGTACAGCGTTTCGAAGAGACGATGGAGCATGGCGTCCAAGCTTGAGAATTCTGAAAGAGAGAGAGAAAAATAAAAGAGGGAGAACAAGAAATTATAAATGATGGTTAGAACAAAGCACAAACAGTCCTGATTTTTGGGGGGTGGCAATTTAGTATTTGGTATATTCTAGTCACAGAGACTTATTTCTGTGAAATTCAGGCTGCTCTCCCCCGGAGAGCGCGTCGCCGCAAGTGCAGCGCCTACCCCATTTACAAAAAAAATGTTGGGGGGGGGGGGGACAGGGTGAGGAGGGGGGGCACACTTGGAAAACCTATCAATTTGGCCATACCAGGCAGCGGGATTTCTCCCTGCTCTTACCCACTTTCAACTGCCGTGGGATTTTTACGTGCTGTAAAGCGGCACGGGTCAGACTAGCTTTAAGTCCCCATCCGAAGGACTCGATGTTCAGTTCGATTTTCCTGTCAAACTAGAAAGAAAGGGCGAGGCCGAGGCCGGGATTCGAACCCGGGTCACTCACGTTGCAGTCACGCATTACATTTGGCAGGCGAACGTCGATCTTAACCACTCTGCCACCTTTGTCCCTGAATGATGATGATGCTGATGAAATTATCCAGGCAATGAGGCGATATACTGCAGCAAAAGTTGAAGTATTCTGTGTTAGAGAAAGACAAATAAGAAATAATGATTTATAGGAATTACAGTTACCAGTAACATTAATGATGATACTGATGATGATGATGAGGAGGATGAGGATGAGGATGATGATGATGATGAGGATGATGATGAGGATGATGATGAGGATGAGGATGATGATGATGATGATGATGATGATGAGGATGATGATGATGATGATGATGATGATGAGGATGATGATGATGATGATGATGATGATGATGATGATGATGATGATGATGATGATGATGATGATGATGATGATGATGATGATGATGATGAGGATGATGATGATGAGGATGATGATGATGATGATGATGATGAGGATGAGGATGAGGATGATGATGATGATGATGATGATGATGATGATGATGATGAGGATGATGATGATGATGATGATGATGATGATGAGGAGGAGGAGGAGGAGGAGGAGGAGGAGGAGGATGATGATGATGAGGATGAGGATGATGATGAGGATGATGATGAGGATGATGATGAGGATGATTAGGATGATGAGGATGATGAGGATGATACATGTAATACAGCAGCAAAATTCGAAGTACTACAAGGTTTTGAACTGGACAAATTCTGAGTGAGGAAAAGAAAGAAAGAAAGAAGGAAAGAAAAAAAAAAAGAAAGAAAAAAAGAAAGAAAGAAAGAAAGAAAGAAAGAAAGAAAGAAAGAAAGAAAGAAAGAAAGAAAGAAAAAGAAAAGAAAGAAAGAAAGAAAAAAAAGAAAGAAATAAATAAAGAAAGAAAGAAAGAAAGAAAGAAATAAAGAAAGAAAGAAAGAAAGAAAGAAAGAAAGAAGAAAGAAAGAAAGAAGGAAATAAAGAAGGAAATAAAGAAAGAAAGAAGGAAATAAAAATAAATAAATAAAGAAAGATAGAAAGAAAGAAAGAAGGAAAGAAAGAAGAAAGAAAGAAGAAAAAAAAGAAAAAAAGAAAAGAAAGAAAGAAAGAAAGAAAAAAGAAAGAAAGAAAGAAAGAATGAAAAAAAAGAAAAAGAAAGCACGAAAGAAAGAAAGAAAGAAAGAAAGAAAGAAAGAAAGAAAGAAAGAAAGAAAGAAAGAGAAAGAAAGAAAAAGAAAGAAAGAAAGAAGGAAATAAAGAAAGAAAGAAGGAAATAAAAAAAATAAAGAAAATAAAGAAAGATAGATAGAAGGAAAGAAATAAAGAAAGAAGGATTTGAAGTGAAAGGAACAATCGTGATAATGATGCTGACGATGATACTGAGAGGACAGACACACTTCCAGAGAAGTTGAAATAGTTCAGGGTTTCGAAAAAACTAAAGAACATGGCGTCCAGGGACAGGGGGGGGGGGAGAGAGGGAGAGGGGAGAGGGTGTGTGTGTAAAATCCGTCGTGGAAAAGAATGCCCTTATAATTGCGTTAGTGTCTGTCAACAACGTTTTTCTAGCTATTCCACACAATGAAAACAAACAAAATAATCACTATAC
>CM065708.1:36629016-36644130 GCA_017654935.2 Phymorhynchus buccinoides
GTGCGTGAGCCTGTGTGTATGTATTCTTATGTTTGTTTTCTCCTTTTAATAATTATAATAGTGTCAGTGCGTTCGTGTATGTGCGTCGTGCTTGGGCGCGTGTCTGTAAGGTTGTTTGTGTTTGTGTGTGTGGTGTGGTGTGTGTGTGTGTGTGCGTGCGCGTGTGCCGCGCGCGCGCGTGCGTGTGTGTTTGCACCACTGTGCATATGTTTGTCTGTGTCATTTTGTGAGTGTACGCGTGCGCGCATTAGTCAGGTAGAAATGGTGTGCTTAAGTGTGCGTTCTGAAAGGAAAATGTGGTTGACGTTGATTCTCTAGTGTATGCAGTTTTCGCCGACCCCCATCCTCGCTCCTAACACAAACACACACACACACACACAACACACACACACACACACACACACACACACACACACCCAACCCCACTTCTTTTCATCTCATTTGCTCCTGCCCAATTCCATTCATCCTCTCTTCTTAACGTCTCAACCTTCCCTCTTTCAAGTTGTCCATCTTATACCTTAAACATTTTAGTTCATTTTTATTATAAAAAATTTTGTTTTTTAAATGAATATCAGTTTAAACATATTTGTGATGAAACCTCTGAGAACTTGAATTGAATTATCCTTTGTACGTCGATAATTTGATATAGTAATCTAATAATCTCTGCAATTCTGTTAAGATTGTTCTTAATTGTGTTCGGTGATCTCAGTAATAAAAACAAAATGAGAGAGGAGAGAGAGAGAAAAACGATTCTGTTGTTTGAGCTCAGTTTGTTGGTTGTTTTTTCACACATGTTCGTAACAACGCGGGTAGGCCTAGCTAGGTACAGGCGCGCGTGCGTACAAACACGCACAGCGCGCACGCGCGCGCACACATACACACACATGCACGCACGCACGCACGCAGACAGAGGAAGAGAGATAGACAGACAGACAGACATACTGATTTGAGCGAGTTGTGTGCACTAAGACACTTCACAACAGAATAATGTGAACAATGTTTCTTTGTTTTATTCCGAAAAAAAGCCAACAAAACATTATTGTTCCAGTCACAAGTGACACGAAAATATTATTCGCAATCACACGAACTAAAAGATGAAATATTCATAAATATAATCACACACACGCTCATGTGCGCAAAACATACAAACTGTTTATTTACACACACAAAACGTGCATTGCATTTTACCTCTCTCTGTGTCTCTGTCTGTCTGTCTGTCTGTCTGTCTGTCTCTGTGTCTGTCTGTCTCTCTCTCTCTCTCTCTCTCTCTCTCTCTCATTCGTTCTCTCTCTCTCTCTCTCTCTCTCTCTCTCTCGTTCTCTCTCTCTCTCTCTCTCTCTCTCTCTGTGCTTATACACTCTATTCCTTTGTGTTTCAAGCCTCCGTGTTCTGTCTGTATGTATGTCCGTCTCTCTCTCTCTGTCTGTTTCTCTCTCTCGTCGTCTCTCTCTCTCTCTCTCTCGCATCTCCTCTCTCTCTCCATCAATCATCGCTCTCTTTCTCTCTCTTCTTCTTCTTCTTCTTCTTCCTCTTCTTTTCTGTCCTTAGGGGGTACCGATTCAATAAGTGTCCCCTCTGTCTACGTCTCTCTCTCTCTCTCTCTCTCTCTCTCTCTCTCTCTCTCTCTCTCTCTCTCTCTCTCTATCACATGTACACACACACACACACACACACACACAACACACACACACTCACAGACCTTTACACTGAAATACCCTCGCAAACGCACACGCCCATGCATGGTATATTCAATATTGATTGAATGTACATGATACATGCACATTATGGCATCTCAAGAATTCCAAAAGTCATAAATCCCTTTATCACATTTTTACCACAAATACGCGCACGTATGTGTGTGTGTGCGCGCGCGTGTGTGCATTTGAACACTATGGTACAAGTGCTTCAGCTATGGATGAGAACATTACGTGTGTGTGTGTGTGTGTGACCGGTTTTTGACTACCCCGCCACAAGCGCAGCCACACTCCGTCTTCGGGTGATTTTGGAGACTGATGATGTTACGCTAGGAGCTTGCCATGGCTTAAAGACAACCCCCCCGCATAAACTATGCAGTAGCATAAACAACATTTTGATGTAGCCTTGGTGTTCTAGCCTATGTCAATTGGTCTGACACAGCCTTGAGTCACGGCGAGAGGTCCACGTAAAAAATGGCAGCTCTCCGACGATGTAGACAATGCCTTATCTGATGAGTCACCTCTGCATCTTCTTCTTCTGCGTTCCCAGGACATAAGGCCATAATGGGTAAGGTACGTATGTGTCTGTTTTCCAGTTTTCACTGGTCTCCTCGCTGCATTCAGCCGACACATTCCGATTTCGGAGGAGCTCAAAGGAGAAAGATTATTTGGAAGATTTCGTTTGGGGAAAAAGGCAGGAGAATGGGCCAAACAGTCAGAAAAATAGTACAGGGCTTCAGATTGTCAGCGGGCCCGGGTCATTGACCCGTATTGATATTTATGTTTTTGACCCCTCATTTTGTGCAGCCAGTGTCATCTGACTCATGAAGTCTGCAATTAAATATAAGTTTTGTACTTGTTAGCCCATGGTTTTCTGTAATCAAGGGCCATATGACCCATGAAGTATAAAACCAATCTGAAGCTCTGTAGTAGATTTCACAAAGCAAGGAAAAGGGCAGAGATACAGATTAGAGGAAGTTACGAGCACAGAACTTCTCCAGAAGGTGGGGGAACTATTTTTTTACGGAAGAAAGCCCCCAGTATTCACACGGGGGCCAGGGGGGGGGGGGGGGCTGTCATCACTTCCATCAACAACTCAACAAAACTTATTTTCCAATCCGGTAAAAAGGTCAGGGATCAGAGAGAGAGAAAACTTGAAAACTTGAACTTTATTTTTCAAGGATAAAGATTTTAGGCAACGCCTAGTCTTCCAATCTTTCCTTGGTACATATACGAACATAGAATACAAACATGGCAAGGCATGATATTACACATACAAATATTGAACATAAAGGTAGCACCTTTGTACATATACCAACATAGAATACAAACATGGCAAGGCATAGAATTACACATGCATAATTAAACATAGAAGAGAGAGAGAGAGAGAGAGAGAGAGAGATGAGAGAGAGAGAGACCGAGAGAGATGGAGAGAGAGAGAGAGAGAGGCTTGACAGAGAGACAGAGAGAGAGAGAGAGAGAGATTACCTTCGATAGCTAAACGGAGATGATGGTTTCGGGCCACCAAAAACAGACTGCAGCTGTCATTCTATCGAATGTCTGGGGGGCATGTTTCCAAGGAGCAGCCCATTCCCTTTGGAACAGAGAATGGCGTCAAGAGCCAACTCGCCAGACGATATAATTATGCATCTCTGCCAAATATCAGACTACAGTGGAACCTCCCTTATAAGACCTCCCATTATAAGACCACCCTCCCACATAAGACCTACTTCTCTGAGACATTGCCCTTCTTTGTAAGTATTAAAATTACCTCCCTTATAAGACCCCTCCCTTGTAAGACCTCATTTTGGATGATGTTTGAAGGTCTTATAAGGAGGGTCCACTGTACTCAACTCCAGCGGCAGCTAATACCGGAGGGGAATATTTAACCAGCCTCGTGAGAAGAGTGTTATCTGCTTGTGACGTTTTTTTAAAAACCAAATCTTCTTCTTCTTCATCTTCTTCTTCTTCCTCCTCTTCTTCTTCTTTCGCTTCTTCTTCTTCCTCCTCTTCTTCTCTTCTTCTTCTTCTTCTTCTCTTCTTCTTCTTCTTCTCTTCCTCTTCCTATTCTTCTTCTTCTTCTTCTTCTTCTTCTTCGTCGTCGAGGACCCACGGTTAATGCGTGGACTATTCGGGCTCTCGAGACCATGTCGCGACAAAATCTAAATAGAGTTCTGTATGCTAGTCTGTCGTTTCCGACAATGACTGCCAGATAGCAGAGGGGGCAGATGCTATTCTGGCAGGCTGGGCTAAAATTTGTTTATAGTGGAGAAGCCTTGCCCAGGGTACATCCCAACTCTCTCGGCCAAAGGGATTTGAGGACACAGCTGGCGTTGAGGAAGGTCCCCAAAGGCCAAACCCATCCCTTTGGCTGCAGCACCAGAGCCGGTTCAAAGGCCCCCCTCGTTCGAGAGTCATAGTCTTCCACAAGAGACTAAACTGTACCATGATTTTCCATTACTGTAGAAAATCATCTATTGTACAGCTCTCATGTTACTGTTGGCCCCTACTACAGGCTAATGTCAACCAATGACAAAAAGCCATTTGAGTAAGCAGTCCACAAAGCAGTATAGAGTGGCACAGTGGTAAGCGCGTTCGCCTCGTGTCTCAAGTAAACCTGAGTTCGAACCTGGGTACAGGGGGATTTTTTTCCTCTCACTTTGCACTAGGCCTTACGGTGAACGTCTTTCGAATGAGACGATAAACCGAGGTCCCGTGTGCCCATGCACTTATGCACACGTTAAACCCAGTGGCAACAAAAAAGTTGTCTTTAATTTTGGTCAAAATTTACCCACCCCCCTTCCTTCCTCATCAGTCACACAAAAATCGCATGCAAAAATTTAAAAAAAATAAAATAAAAGGCTGCGACGCCCTCTCCATGTGGGAGCAGCCCACGCATTTCACAGAGACGCCTCTGTGACTATGCCTAATACCTAATACAAAAGGAAACTCCCTGTGGTTGTTGCGTCTCGATACTTTCCACCCACATCACAACAGATTTCGAGGGGCCTATCATAGTTAGTGTCCCTCTCCCATATATTTGTTACCACACTTCTGGATACCCCACACCGACAGCCGTCATCAACAAAGGATCCGCGTATCGGACGTCTAGGAGCAGATCCAGGAGGACCTCACCTCCTGAAGCTATAATGAAAACCTGGGTCGAGTTTCTCTAGACGACGGTCGCCCGCGCGCATAACTGTTACGCCAAAAGAGGTCTAAGAAACACTTTAGAAAACGTTTGCTGAAAAAAAAATATTACAAGCTCTTGTCTGATTGGTTAAAAATAAAAGTTATTTTAACCAAGTTTTCATGGACCAATCAACAACTAGAAATGTATTAAACCCCTTACAAGTCATGTGATTGTTCCGGATAGTTTCGCCGCTTGCTCAGCTTGCTGGGCAAGAACAAAACGCCAGTGCGAACTATCGGCAAACGAAGGGTGTTTCTTAGACCGTTTTTTTGCCGATTTGATGCGATGCCCGCAACGTAAACGTTAGCCCTTGTGAAACGTCTTCCTGGTTGTTCAGATGCTCTGTGGTAAAGGTAATGAACTCCAGATGGAAGATCATCAACAGGCAACATACCAGAGCAGACACTGCCAAGTTGTAATGGAATTAAGATAGGCGGGGGCGGGGGGGGGGGGGGCTATAGGAAACTCACGGCAAAAGACAGCGGTGTCGCCCCCGTTTAGGTATTTTTTTCAAACAAATTATAAGTAAAACAAATACCTGCCAACATTTTAGCAACTGTCCTTATCACAATTTGGGAAACTTCCTAAAAAAAATATATTTCATGTAAGCAAAATTCTTGTCATCAATTTATGTTTAATACTGGGTTCACATTAGACGCGTAAGTTCCGTACGGAAAACCCTAAATAAGTGGAAGAAAGAAGAATAAAAGTTTACGCATAATTATAGGGGAAATTCGGGACACGTGCGCAAATCTTTTCCCTTCTTTTGTTTCACTTATTTATGGATTGCGCACGGGTTTCCGCATGGAATATCCGCTTATGTGTGTACACGGCTTTACTGTTCAAAATACCCCCTTATCCTTTTTTGATGGATTTTTTGTTTCTTCACCAAATCTCTCGGAATGCTCAGTCGCAACTGAAGCCGGCAGAAAAGGGTCCAGATTGAAGACATTGCGGGTCGACAAGAGGCAACTTGTCAATGGAGACACAGCCCCCTTCTAGAAAATGGTACCAAATTTCAACACATTTTCGACCAAGTTTGGGTAATTTTTTCAACCACCAAATTATAAGTAAAAAAAATATCTACCAAACTTTTGGCAACTGTCATATCACAATTTGGGAACGTTCCTAAAAACACGATTTCAGGTAAGTTTTCGACAACATTTTGGCAAAATTTTCTTGTCAATTTTTTTAATACCGGGTCTATAAGGCCGGGTTCACATTTGACACGGTAAATTTCGTAAGGAAACCCATAACTACGTAAAAAAAAGAAAGGATAAAAGTTTACGGATTAATATAAGGGAAATTCGGAAAGGTCGTGCGCTTGAATCTTTTTCCCTTCTTTGAGTCACTTAGGGTAGGACGGGGTAAAAAGTCCATGGGCGTGTAAGAAGCCCATGCCATTTATCTCATTAACTGAAGCAAATTTCATTCTCTTTTTGCCACTGAGACGAGTGTTAATGTTTAGCATTAACTAGCTGTCGTCTCATGGGCAAATTTGACTGAAAATTATCTTTTATTTCATGAGATAATAGGCATTGGCTTCTAACGCGCCCATGGGCTTTTTAACCAGTATTACCCTATTTATGGAGTGGGCACGGCCTGTAAAGTGGGATGACGGACTATGTGACTTGCCTCATCATGACTCCATCAGGGTCGTGACGTAGACCAAATTTTGTCCTTTCCCTCACAGAAGAGGTCACAGAGCCATCTGACCTCGATCAGGCTCGATCAGTGAACATTTAGAACCCGCCCCTATTATGCGGCCCTGTCACCCTGACCTCGCGGCACCGACTGAGTCCAGGACTGATCGAACAGCATGGTATGCAAATGAGGTGAAACGTCACGACCTGATTGAGTCACATGAGGCTGTCACATAGTCTGTCGCCGGCTTTAGTCTCTACCAGATTTCTGGATACTCCACTCCAGCCGCCGCCATTAACAGGGGGTCCAGGTATCGATGTCGAGGGGGAGGTCGAGGGGGGGCGCACCTCCTGGAACCGTAGTGGAACACCTGGTTGCCGGGACAACGAGACACCAGCAGAGTCCTACGCCGCAGGCAGTAGAGGAAGGACGGGGAGGAGGGCCTCCCTGGAGGGAAGGTGTGGAGGCCGTCGGTCAAGGTCGCGCAGCTGGGCACGTGCGTGTAACACTGGTGGCACGTGGCGTAGCGAGAGTTGGGGCAGTAGGAAGCGTACTCGCCTGGAATATATCACGTTTCCCTTTAACCCTTTCACCGCCATATACTTCAATTATCAGATTGTGGCGGTACCATAGCCGATGAGTTTTAACCGAGGCGTGGCTACCGCTACATCTATCTGTATTGTAAAAAAAAAATCGGGACTTTACTGGTGTTGCACTGCCTCCGGGCATTGCCTCCAGTATTGTTCCCACCATCTTTGTATCTACAAATGTCCCATATGTGTCTGTTCCCGACCGAGAGGACGTAAAAAACACCATTTTTTCGTTCATTCTTTCACCGCCAAGTGATTTTAACCCTTTCACCGCCAGCCATATTTCAGCCCAAAATGTCCATTAAATGTACCTGGGTAGAGAACAAAATCCATCTGCAGTATTGTGGATTCTTCTGTGACATATATAAAATAAGGTATATCCTTATTTCTCCAAACTAAGACAATATGGTCTTTGGATAATAGAACCCCCAATTTGAGGCCTTTTAGTGACATGGGTTCAAATGACTGTGGTGCTAAAATGCGACTTTGGCGGTGAAAGGGTTCTAACCACCTATGTCACTAAAAGGCATCAAATTGGGGTCTATTATCCAAAGACTCTTTATTGTCTTAGTTTTGGGAAGTAAGGATAGACCGCATTTTACCTTATTTTATTATGTCACAGAAGAATCCTCCAATACTGCGGATGGATTTTATTCTCTTACCCAGGAAAATTTAATGGACATTTTGGGCTGAAATATGGCTGGCGGTGAAAAGGTTAATGAGGAATGAATGCGAATACGAATGTTTTTATTGAGGGTAAAACAGATAAGCTGGATAGCTTCTTTTTTTTTACACCATTGCCCTCAAGCAAATTAAACAACAATTAATGAAGAAAATGATTGAACAGAAGAAGAATAACTGAACACTGAACACTGAAAAACTTAACAACACACACAGCAACCCCAAGAAAGATAGAAAGAAAGATGAAGGAAAACAAAAATACAAAAAAATGCAACTTCTTCTTCTTCTTCTTCTTCTTGCCTCTGCGTTCCCAGGCCATATGGCCCATAATGGGTAAGGTTACGTATGTGTCCGCTTTTCAGTTTTCACTGGTCTCCCCGCTAGCGTACAGCCGACACATTCCGATTTCAGAGGAGCTCAAAGGAGAAAACATTATTTCGAAGATTTTTTTTTTTTTAAAGGCAGGAGAATGAGGCCAATAAAGTCAGAAAGATAGTAGATGATAGAAAGCAGAGGGAAAAGGCAGAGTCAAAAAGAGTGACAGATTAGAGGAAGTTACAAGCACAGAACTTCCAGAAGGTGGGGGAACTATTTTTTACGAAGACCCCCCCCCCCCCCCCCGGTATCCCCACGGGGAAAATACAACAACAACAACAACAACAACAACACTCACATTGGTGCAAGGGCTCTTTGCTCCTGCCGCAGCCCACGTTCCTGGAAACGTGCAGGAAGGAATCGCAGGTCAGCGTCTTCCGGTTGAACAGGGAGGGGTAGCGACACTCGGACAGGTACGCTTGACCCCTGACGTTGCCATGGCGGCGGGAGCAGTTGTAGAACCTCGCGCAGTGCTTCTGGTCAGCCAGGAGGACTCCAGGGTGCTGCGCGCAAAAGCCCACGATGTTTCGGACCGCGTTGTCGAGGACTGCAAATCAGACATTAACCCTTTCACCGCCAGCCATATTTCAGCCCAAAACGTCCTTTATATTTACCTGGGTAGAGAACAAAATCCATCTGCAGTATTGGGGATTGTTCTGTGACATATATATATAATATAAGGTCTGTCCTTACTTCCTAAAACTAATACAATATGGTATTTGGATAATAGACCCCATTTTGATGCCTTTTAGTGACATGGGTGTTAAAATCACTGTGGTGCTAAAATGCGATTTTTGGCGGTGAATGGGTTAAGCACAATAGACGATTTTCGGGGGGGGGGGGGAATAGGGGAGAGCACTTCGTCTTGAAAATTAGAGTTGCTTTACCCAATTACCCTCCATTACTCGGTCAAATACCATAGCGACAATGCAACAATGGCGCATCGAAGCTAAAACCGCAGGATGCGAGTCAGCGGGGGGAGCGGACTTGCAAAAACATTTGTTGTTTGAAAAATTATAGTGGATGGCCACAATATAATATATATATTAATGTGATAAACGATAAAAGAATTGAAGAAGAAAAAACAAACACACCATTAAATGTTTCCTCTTATATATATATAGTTTGTTTTAATAAAACTTTTTTGGTGTCCAATTGTATGTATTTGTGAACCTAAGAAAGAAACTCAATTACTTTAATTTTAACTTTACGATTTGTTCTGTGTTCTGAAAAGCAATAAAATACACATATGTGGCTGATTGTACTTTTTTTTTCTTTTCATCCAATGCTCCCGATGATATGGGTGAGACAATGCCCCTATGGCTGCAAAGTCAGCTGTTTAACGTCTTCGTGAAAGACCCTCATACTTCAGTCGGGCCTGCATAAGTTGTCCCACGCAGCTTCATACTGCATGTTGGCCTGCCGGTGTTGTCTCACAGTGAATTTTCAACGCTGAGACTAGAAGACTTTCTACAAAAGAGAAAAGTGTTGTCCTCATTGCACTACCAGATTTGAAAGTCCACAATAAAAAGCAAACCAGCACTTATGCACTTCAACAGAAATAGTATAGAAATTCTTCATTAAGAAATGTACCAAATAATATATATCCTAAATATATACATATATCCCTCGAAGAGAGTAGAAGATATGGTATATATATTATACACTCCTCCCAACAAAAAGTCAAGCAACAAAATCAAATTTGTGTTTAGTCAGCCTTTGAAAATGCACTGGCTAGCTTTTAATGTGAAATAATGCATTTGGATTTTAATGATGGGCGTCAGCATGGGTGTGAAGACGGCCTGGGGAAACCAGAGATTGTTTGGCCTTTGCTGTTTGCTGAACATGACTGTTCTGGAGGTTCTTTTTTTTTTTATATCTTTTAAAAAACATTAAAAACTATTTTAATCCTACTTATAACTCATCGAAATAAGCCCCACGCATACTCCGTCGTGATCTGTTGTAGTGTCTGTATTACGGTTATGTTATTTATTATTTTGTACGCTTTTAAAACGAAGATTCATGCGCTCTGTTCGGTATAATATTATAATTCTTTCCATACGTTAGGACTGTAGATAATGTAGATATGACAAACTGACATGTTACTTTATGCCCAAGTATTTTTTTTCTCTTTTACAATAATTATGTGCGACAATTTTGGACCGACAAGAAAACACCGACCGACCGACCGTACCGACAAAGACCGACCGTAACAAAAAGTGACGATTTTTTTGACGCCCCAATACCCAAAACATGCGCGAAATCGCAATAGTTTGTGGCACGCCCAGCGGTCTATTTTTTATCACTCCAACCATGAGTTACCCTTCCTCCATTGGATTTTTAATAATTTTAATCTGTAAACCATAATGTTATCTCTGCCCCATTTCGTAACTTTTTATTATCTTTTGGAAAACCTTTAAAACTATTAATCCTACTTTATGCTCATTGAAAGAATCACCGCATAGTCGTCGTGTCTTTTGTAGTGTCTGTATTACGTATTTTTTATTATTTTGTACGCTTTTAAATTACATCATTTTAAAGAGCGGCCAGAAGTGTAGCCCCGATTTGAAGTGCGACAATTTTGTGAATAAGTGCGACAATTTTGGAACGACAGAACGACCGACCGACAGAAACCGACCCACCGACCCCGTGAAAAAAAAAACCCCAAAGTGAGTTTTTGGTTTGTGGCTTGTGCCACAAACAAAAAAGCGTCGTTACACTTGAATGACTGCCGATAGTGTGACCAAGAGAAAGAGACAGAGACAGAGAGAAAAAAAAAAAAAACAGACAGCAGCGATACGATTAGGACCCGAGAGAGAGAGAGCGAGAGAGAGGAGGGAGAGAGAGATAGAGAGATAGAGAGGGGGGGGGGGTGGGGGGGGGGAGGGGGGGGGGGGAGAAGGGGGGGGGGGGGGGGGGGGGGGGGGGGGGGGGGAGGTATGGGCAGACTCGAACACTTTATTTTAAACGAAGGAAAATAATTTAGGTAGAGGCTGGGGGCCTCTTATAGTCTTCCCATCTGTCCTTGGTTCTAATTAAAGCATGCAATACATAACTAATACAATAGAGAGAGAGAGGATGAATAGAGAAGAGAGAGAGAGAGAGAGATAGAGAAGAGAGAAGAGAGAGGGGGGAGGACAACCCCACCAGGGAGGAGGGGGAGGGAGGGAGAGAGAGAGAGCGAGGGAGAGATAGAGAGAGAGAGAGAGAGAGTGAGAGGAAGAGAGAGAGAGGGAGAGAGAGAGAAAGAGAGAGAGACACGGTTCACTCAAAACCTCTTCCAAGACTTTCGAGTACACAAAAAAATACGATTTTTCTAAATGGGGTCGAAAAAGGCGTTGACACACTTGATGACTGCCATCGTGCGATCAGAGTCGCATCGCACGAACCACGGACTGAACAGCCGAGCAGGGTACGGCCAATTGCCGTCAGGGAAACCCACGCAACTGGGAAGACGATCCTTGCAGACTGGACAACCAGTGGAGGGTTTTTTGTTTGTAGGTTGGCGACATTGCTGATGTTGGCGTATTCACCTACGATCAATAAACATGAGAGAGAGAGAGAGAGTGAGATGAGAGAGAGAGATAGAGAGAGAGAGAGAGAGAGAGGAGAGAGAGAGGAGAGAGAGAGAGAAGAGAGAGAGAAAGAAGTGAGAGAGAGAGAGAGAGAGAGAGGAGAGAGAGAAAGAGAGAGAGATAGAGAGAGAAGAGAGAGAGAGAGAGAGAGAGATAGAGAGAGAGAGAGAACTCAAACTCAAAACTACAAAACTCAAAATGGTTTAAAGCTTAGGCATGTGAAGCCCATAAACATACAGAGTTCAGAAAACAGTATTATGTACAAACAAATCCATATGGCTCATCTACTTAACTATTCAGTTTAACACTTTCAGCGCCAATGTCGACTTTTGTCACCACATTGGTTTTACTCCCATGTCACTAGAGGGAATCAGGTCAGAGCCTGTTGTCTTGAGACCCTGTTTTCTTGATTTGGGGAGGTGGGGATGGGCCTGATGTTACATATGTCACAGGGGAATTCTCAATATTGCAGAGAATTTTTTTTCTCTACCCAGTTAGGTTTAAGGATAGTTTTTGGCCCAAAAATGGCTGGCGGCGAAAAGGGTTAAGCAGACGCAGTTCAAGCGTACTAACAGAAGTACGAATTTACATTTGAAAAGGGAAAAAATAACAAGAAGAATAATGCAAGGGAAACAAATACATAGGTATGTAGATAATGTCGTCAAATGACTTCGATACTACATTATACAGGTGGAAAAGAAAGGTATGTGGCCTATTAATTATGAATAGACAGTTGGAAAAAAAGTAAAAAAGTATTTTCCAAGGAATTTACCAATCAGACAGTGATAAGTGTTCTCCGATGTTTAAATGCATAACAGATAAACTTTGCAAGCTGGATAATCGCTTCGTCACTTTCGGTTTTAAGGATGGATAGCTTTTGGAACTTTAAGAGCTCTAGATTCACTTTAGTAAGAAACATATGCGAGAGAGAGAGAGAGAGAGAGAGAGATAGAGGAGATAGAGAGAGAGAGAAAGAGTGAGAGAGAGAGAGGAGAGAGATAGAGGGAGAGAGATAGGAGAGGAGAGAGATGAGAGAGAGAGAGAGAGAGAGAGAGAGAGAGAGAGAGAGAGAAGAGGATTTGGACGAGAGAGGCGAGAGAGAGAGAGAGGAGAGTTTGAGCGCCCTAGTTTAAGCTTGTTGTGCTTATTTTGCATTTGTTTATATTGCTCTGCTGTATTGATATTCTATATATTCGTTTAAACCAAGAGAGAGGAGGGAGAGAGAGCGAGAGAAGTAGAGAGAGAGAGAGAGAGAGAGAGAGAGAGAGAGAGAAGAGAGAGAGAGAGAGTGAGAGAGAGAGAGAGACAGGAGACACAGATAGAGACGCAGAGAGAGACCCGAGAGAGATGAGAGAGAGAGGAGAGACAGAGAGAGAGACAGAGACAGAGACACACAGAGAGAGACAGACGGAAAGGAACCATTTTGAATGTACTTCAAGTAGAACAAAAATCAATACAGTGGATAGAGAGAGAGAGAAGAGAGAGAGAAGGAGAGAGAGAGAGAGAAGAAGATAGAAGAGAGAGAGGGAGGAGAAAGATAGAAGAAAAGAAGAGAAGCGCGAGAGAGAGAGGAGAGAGGAGAGAGAGAGAGAATAGGAGAGAGGAGATAGAGAGTCAAACAGGACAGACTGAGCCCAGAGAAAGACAGTTGAGTAAATCTGAAAGACTGTAAAACTGAGGCAGATTTTGGTTTTAAACAGTTGAGCAACAACAAAAGCAACAACAACACCACAAAACATCAGTAACAACAACAAAGTCAGACCCAGTAGCAACAATAATAAATAACAGCGAAACTAACGCAACCCCAGCAACAATAATAGATAATAACAAAAGAAACATCAAACAGCGCAGCAACAACAAAACAACAACAACAATAATATAACAAACAACGACAAAAGCAAGAAACAACAACATAATAACGACGACGACAACACAACAACAACAACAACGAACAAACAACAATAAAAACAATAATATAAAATAAACAAACACAAACAACGAAGCAATAATAATAAAACAACAACAAACAACCACAAAACAACAACAGCTAGCAGCATGCAGCAGCAGCATGCAGCAGCAGCACAGCAGCAGCATCGCCAGCAGCAGCACGCAACCAACAACAACAACACAGCAACTAGGCACAGCAACAGGCAACAACACAGCAAAAACAACATCAACAACAAACAACAGCAACACAACAACAACAGCAAACAACAACAACCACCACCACACCAACAACAACACAACAACAGCAGCATGCACGCAACAACACAGGAAACAACAAGAAACAAAAACAAACAACAACAACAACAACAACAACAACAACACAACCCACACACCAACAGAGACAAGAGTTAAAAGAACGGAGAAATAAAGACCAGGGACGCAGCAAGTCATTCATCAGGCCCACGGCTTGACTCAACAACGGACTCATCTTTAATAGTCCATTTGAGAACGTATATTGAACCTATTACAACAAAAAACTAATAACTTGTATCCAACCAATGACTGCAAAAACAAATATAATAAAAGGGAGGTATGGTTCTTTTAAAAAAAAAAATATTTCTGCAGTGTGGGTTTTTTTTAAAAACATGCAAGTTCTTAGTTTTCGTACTAATTTCAATAATAATTATGCCAATGGAACTATCTAAAGAGGCTAGTCCCGTTCTGACTCCAGCCATCGGATTATTTTATGTGGCAGCGATTTATGCTTCCAAAAAGTAGATGCTTTTGACAAAAAACAGAACGATGCTTGTGGGCAAAAGAAAAGACCATCTAAGTTCTAAACCCTATCCTAACCCTAACCCCCCTATCCCTAACCAACGGAAAGAACCAAAGAAATAGAGCTGATGGGTGGAAATCTACAATATTTGCCGATAAATCGATGTACAAAGCCCATGCCTTATACTATTTTTTTTTTATTGTTGCTTCGGAACCATTGGGTCCTTTTTTTTTGGGTTGATAATTTTAAAGTCTTATTTTACTTTAACATTTATCCTCGTACGTCTCACAAGGCGCATTAGTGCTCGTATCTGTCCCCCACATTTAAATCAAAATCCGCACTTGCATCGCAGCACGCAAGAAAAACAAACACAAAAACATCGCACGCAGCATCGCACCTCCACAGGGGGGGGGGGGGGGGGCAAACGACAAACCATCGCACCAACACCACAAAGCAAAAAAATAAGGAAACAAGCCAGATCGCAACAACAACAATCGCAAAGGAAGCCACGTAGCACAGTAGTCCGCTGAAAGGAAGGCACCCTTTTCGGAGGTCCGAGGAGAACATTTGGGGGTAGGGACACTCTCCCCCCAGGGGGGTTTAAGCACCCTCCGCCCCACCCCCCGATTATTAGGTGGTG